>OOFC01033982.1:0-10000 GCA_900323345.1 Pseudochromis fuscus | reverse complement strand
TGGAGTTCGTCCAGTGTCTGGCAAACCCCAACTACCTGAACTGTGAGTGACACCCTCACTGAGTCCAGAAACCTTTACCTGCATGGATGTTGATTTAATGTGTTTGTGCTTGTGACCAGTTCTGGCTCAGAGAGGCTTCCTGAGAGAGAGACCCTTCATCAACTACCTGAAGTACCTGTTGTACTGGAAGGAGCCTGAGTACGCCAAGTTCCTCAAGTCAGTGACCTGCACTGTCAATTTGTTTCTATTGGTCCTTGTTGTTCTTGTTGTTTGTTTTTTAACCTTTGTCTTGTTGTTGTTACTCTTCTTGAACCTCCTTTTTCTTTGCCTTCTCCTTCTTCTTCCTCTCCACCTCCTTCATTTTCTTGTTCTTTAACCTTGTTCTTGTTGTTTTTCTTATTATCTTCTTCTCATCATCTTCTTCTTTTCTTCCCCTTCTTTTTCTTTGTTTCTACCTCTTTAACCTTCTTGTTCTTTTCTTCTTCTTCTCCTCATCTTCTACTTTTTCTCCTTTAACCTCCTCCTCCTCCTCCTCCCCCCCAGGTACCCTCACTGCCTCCACATGCTGGAGCTGCTGCAGTACGAACACTTCAGGAAGGAGCTGGTCAATGCTCAATGTGCCAAGTTCATAGATGAGCAGCAGCTGCTTCACTGGCAGCATTACTCCCGTAAACGCACACGTCTGCAACAGGCACTTGCAGAGCAGCAGCAGCCACAGCAGCAGCCGCCACCGCACGGCAACGCTGCCGCCAAGTGATGATGATGATGTCACGGGAAGCGGGAGGAGGACTCTGAGACTGTTTTTCAGGAGCAGGTGTGAATGTTGGACTATTAGGTCAATGTGTGGATGGAATCAAACCAGTGGACTTCATCGTGACGATGCAGCAGCAGCAGAGATGTTGGATTTTCAAATTAAACTTTCCCACAGGTGATGCTCATCTTATGTTCACTGGTCAGGAGGAACACAGAAATTCTCCTTTCCCTGGTTTAAATTTGACTAAACTCCACTTTCCTTGGTTGCTCTTGGACTTTTTGGTTTTAATTGGACTTTTCTTGGTCTCAGTTAGACTATTTTTAGTCTAAATTAGATTTTCTTGGGCTAAATTCAAGACTGGTTATGAAGAACAGTGCAAAAGGACCAGATATTTCCTGGAATATCTCAGTCACAGAGCTGCTCGTGAAGTTTGATTCACGAATAAAATGTTGAAGCATTAATGACGTGTTGATGCTGTTTATTCTAACTCTGGTTCTCTAATCAGTTCACAGGGTCGATAATAAATCCACCACAAAACTTTGGTAATCCCATAAATCTGCACATAAACTAGTGATTTAATGTTAATTACATGCTCAATAAGCAGATTCATAGTGTGAAAAAAAAAAATACATGAGAAGATCTGTGACTAAAATGTTCCAGGATCAGAAGAAGGCATCTGACCGCTGAATAAATAAATATTAAGTGTTTCAGTTTTAATGTTTAGTTTATCAAACTTTGTGACTTTGTTTTCTGATGGTGAAAAGAAACTGTACAGATGGCTCTGTTTGAACTGAAGCTTTTTAATTTACTGTTTTTCTTCCACCTTTTTTCTTTGTAATAAAATATTTTAAAATGATGTTTTTAGTGTTTTTCTTTTGATTTCTGTTGATGCGATGACACATTCAATGTTTGCACCAAATTAATTTTAAAGTTAGTTTGACATGGTTTTTTTGGGCTTAGAGAAACAATCAATTTATTGCTTGAAATCCATTTGTTTGCTTAAGACCTGTGCTGCTGAACTGGGGCAGCCACTCCAGCACGTCTTCAACTTCAGCCTGCAACTGGGCAAAGTGTCCACCCTATGGAAGACGTCCTGCATTGTTCTAGTTCCAAAAAGGAAGATGTGAGGTAGCGCTCACATCTTTGTTACCTGGAGTCAGAAAAACCATCTACAGCTCAGCAATTATTGACTTAAGGAAATCCAAGCAACCTCCGCGCCCAGTTGTTGTTGATGATCGGGGGCAGCTATAAGTACTTCAGGCTGTGGCTGGGTCTTATTCTTTCAGTGCTGTATGTTTACTGCTGGTTCCCTAATTTCCCTGAGGGATCTCCCAAAGGATTAATAAAGTATACATCTATCTATCTATCTATCTATCTATCTATCTATCTGTCTATTTTTTTTACTAAACAACTGAAAAACTTCAACCATGTCTAAACTGGATGTGTATTGGGCTTTTCTTGGCTTAAATTCGACTTTTCTTGATTAAAATGGGACGTTTCTTGGTCTAAACTCGACTTTCTTGGTCTAAATTTGACTTTTCTTTTCTCCAGTTTGACATGTATTTCGTGTTTCGACTCCGAACACACCTTTGAAGCTACAGTTTTGAATGTATCTGCTCAGACCGATGAACGACGACGACAGCAGGTTAGAATAAACCAGAACGACTTTGTCTTAATTAATTAATTTCTCCGTTTTTAGATAATATATTTCTTTCTGTTCATCTTGTCTGTAAACGCATCGTGATACGCAAAAGAAACCGAGTGTCCCTGAAGGCAGCGCAGGCGACGCGCTGACGTAGGCAGTCACGTAATTGCGTGAAAACAGAAACAAACATGGCGCCGCGAAAGTGAGAAAAACTGCAGTGAGTGTTTCTAAACTGTGTTGTTCCGTTAAATGTCGTTTTCTGCGGCCGTCAAACAAACAAATAAGAAAATACACCAGCTTTTCTTTAACTTTACGTTTTAATTCAACAGAAAAAAACAGAATACTAACTTTTATACGCAGTTTTTAGCGTCTCGTGCGGGCAGTTTGTTTCTGTATCTAAGCTAACTTCAACAAACGGAAATTAGCTGTGATTTAATCATCAGTTTATCGACTAAAACTATTTAATAATTTATTTAACACTCAGATTATTTCTGTTTTTTTATTTAAACGCAGAGGTGAGTCAGTGTCGCCGGACAGATGAGAGGAAGAAGAGGAAAGTCTTCATCATCAGGTGTACCAGGTAGGTGCTGCTGGGAGGGGGCGTAACCGAGAAGCTGTCAGAGCGGCAGGTAAATGAGTGACGTTCAACTGAGATTTAAGGGACTAAATGGATGTATCCGTTAAAACAAAGGTGCTGCAGGTTCTGTACTTTACACAGTAGTACAAATATAAAATGTATTTATTCATTTATTACATATAGGTCATCCTGAATGTAGCATGTTAGCTAAACAATCTAAGGTTGAAGCTGCAGGTGTAGATAAGTATCCCTTGAGGTGAAGCTTAACTAGGAGGCCACATCATCACTTAATTTTAAGTTTACAACAATCCATCAACAAAACCCTGATCAGAGATGCCTCACTCCGTTGAAAAACATGTCTGGAGACAATAGTTGACGCTTAAATTTGCTGGTGACTATTTTTATCATCGATTTTTTTGTTGACAATGTCGACTAGTAGCTGCATCCCTCCTTCTGAGGCCCTATTCTTTCAGCAGCTTGTGTTGAGAAGTCTCACACACTTATTTCTACATCAGTGTAAACCTATTGAATATAAAGCTGAGACTTTAATGCAGTGTCCAGGGTTTTATTGGACAGAAATCTACAAATCCAGCCAGTGCAAAGAGTGTGACCTCTCGATGACCTGGAAGATGTCAAACACTTGACTGTATCATGTTGTCCGAAGTTTCTCGGCAGCAGAGTAGGATGGCTCTGAGGAAGCAAATAATCAAAGACATCTCCTCTGAGAGCCAAAGGACGGATGAGGACACGCAGGAGGATGAAGCCGCTGCCGCCACGGACGGAGACGACAAGGTAAAGAAACATGAACCTTCCACCTCAGTTCTCCCCAGAAGAAAAGAAAACCAAAAGAAACCTCAACAGATGTGAGACTTGTGAGACATTCATGAACTTCAGGAAACATCAGCATCCAGCATTTTCTCTTCTTCCAGGACGAACTCTCTTTATCGCTTCTGTCAGCGTCCACAGCCCGAGACAAACGGCACCGGGAGAGAGACAACAAAACCAAACCCAAAGGTACGAAATTTGTTCATTAATAAACACTGAGGCTGAAACATCAGAGTCACACCTGTGTACACGTTAAGTATCAGTGAAATGTGGAGTCAGTGTGAGAGTTTGTGGTTTCCAGAGATGACAGAGGAGGAGATGATGGCGTTGGCGTTGCGTCTCAGCGAACAGGAAGCCAGTGTGAGGGCACTCCGGCTGCAGCAGGAGGAAGAAGCCATGATGAAGGCGATCCAGGAGAGCGTGAGTTCAGAGACATTACAAGGCCATGATTCTGGTTTATTTATTTGTTGTTCATTAGTCTGAGCAGCAACTTCACTAACTGTAACTTCAAGAGTCTGTTCAGAGTGGAAATACCAAATACACGTGTTAATGTTCATCAAACTGGAACCAAGAAAAGTTCAATTTGTATCAAGAAAAGTCAAATATAAACCAAGACAAGACCAATTTAGACCAGGAAATGTTGAGTTCAGACCAAGACAAGATCAGCTGAGACCTTCAGAACAGAACCAGGTCACAGGAGTGAGAATCAAAGAAAACACTGAGGTTTGTTTGTTTCATCTCAGATGGTTGAACAGACAGAACCGTCGCAGAGTGAACCTCTGCTCGGCGACACCTCAACACGACTTGGCTCTCGGCGGAAACTCTCGTTCTCAAACAGGAGGAGGTTGTCTGTGGAGGGGGGCTGCATGCCGGAGACGACCCCGAACTCTAATCTGAACCCGAACCCGAACCTGAACCTGAACCCAGGTGAGTCTTGCGGCCCTCAGCAGGAAAAAGAAAAGTGTTTTTAAATTAAAACAACAGTTACGAAGAATGTGGTTTTATTCCCAGAAGCAAAAGGAAGCGGAGATGAAAACAATCACAGGAGTAAAAAGAGGAAGAGGAAAACTGGAAGTCCTCTGCTGGAGATGCCGGACCTGTCCCAGACTCAGGTGTCCCCCTGCAGCTCCAACTCTCCGCTGGTTCGTTAACGAACATGTTTAAACACTGTGTTGTTTGTCTGAATGTCCGTGATGTCATCTGTACGTTTTGTTTTCTCAGAGCTCGGACTCGACTCAGATCGATGACCAGCTCTGTAAATCCCCTGTCTTCCCGGCGACTGGCTGTCGAGCTGAGGTCCACGTGGACCGGCTGAGCCAGGACCTGCTGGACTCCTGCAGATCCTCCGGATTTGTGTTGTGCGCTGAGGATGGATGGACTCAGAAGAGCCAGACAATCCCTGACAGTAATGTCACCTCGTGTCCTAAGAGCCCTGTGTTCTCCGGGGCCGACCGGGGACGGGGTCGACAGACGGAGCCGAGTCCCGAAGACGTTAAGAGTCCAGTGTTTGGCAGGAGCACTCAACACCAGGTCTCCGTCTCCAGCTCCAACTTTGGAAACTCAGGGTTCTCGTCTCAGGAGAGTTTAACAATGTCCGTGAGGCCCAGCAGCCCCGTGTTCCCACAGAGCCCCGGCATTCCCGCAGAACGTGGAACCTCTGACAGAGGAGGAACTGAGCAGAGTCAGGACCCACAGACGAGTCCGGTCTTTGGTCAGACCGAACAGCTGCAGAGGAGGAAGACCGAAGATCCTGCAGAACACCGAGGTTCAGACCGTGGAACGAGTCCATCTGACAGAACAGAGGTGAGTTCAGTCAGAGTAGAAATCCACATAATGGTCTTGTACAAATGTTCTAACACTTTACTTTAAAGTAAGAATCTGCACTGAAAACATCAGTGCATCATTTATCTTCTGATACTTTCAGGAAATAATTTGTTACTGTTTGATGAAACAGCAACACGAGGGTCTATTGGTGTAGCTCTAATCTTGTATTTAAACCAGTTAAAAAGATCAAGAAAAGTCAACTTAGTTCCAGAAAGTCAAAATTCAGACCAAAAAAAGTTCAATTAAACACAGAAATAATTAATTTCTGCCTTGAGAGGACATTAGAGGACAAATCTAAGTGATTATCCTTATACTGATGACGCTGATGTAAACTGGGTGGACAAATTAACAGAAAAAATTTTACATGTGTAAATTCTGTGAGGAGGTGAAGGGAAGAAGGTTTAATGATGACTTTTGACATAGTTTCCTTCTTTCTGCTGCTGTCGACCACAGGACACCAGCGCCGTCAGCTGTGAGGTCGACAGGTTAAACTCGGTCGCCCAGTCGTCGCCTCGGTCAGGTACTGAAACATCATCTCTGCTTGCTGTCCAGTTTCTCTCTGTTTTTGACCAACAGTTGTTTTCTGGTTTTAAATGAAGCCACAGAGCCGAAGGACAACAGATCCAAAGACTGGAACTCTGAGCCGGAGCTGACCAGCGACATGACGCTGATCTGGTCCGACGAGGACGAGGACGACATCACGGTACAGAAATCACAAAATGTTCAAAAGACAGTAATTATCATCCTGTGTTTGTTTGGGTTAATCAGATTTTTTTATTTTTTTTAATAATATAAATTATTTATTTTATTTATTTATAATATGTAATTTTTAATCATTTATTTTTAAATGATAATTTTGTAGATTTTCCATAAACTGTCCTTTAAAACTATTTTTAATTTTTTGTTTATTTATTTATTTTATTTACATTTTCTGACCCAGTACAGATGAATTAATCAGAAAATAGTCCCCAACAAATCACATTTAGTTACTTTTTTTAGTTTGGTCCCCATCTCCTAAAATGGAAGGGGCGGGGCTTATTTTATGACCAATACTGTAACCAGCCACCAGGGGGTGACCCAGATAGTTTTTAGATTGAATGCAGCCTATGATGTAAAGTTACAGAGCATTTTTTAAAACCTGGAAGTTTAAATTAATTTTTTAATATGTTTGTGATCGAGTACAGACGGTAGGAAAGTTCAAACACAAAACAACAGAAGAATGATCTTGATGAAACCTGATGTTTTACAGAAGGATTCACTGTGAAGTGTTTGTGTTAGTCACCACTTGTGTATAAATCAGCTCATTGCATTACATTGAAAATGAAATGGTTCCTTCTCCCATGGTCCAGCCGGCGGCCTCTCCCAGTCCCGTGTTCCCAGAGGAGAGCGCTGCCGATCGGGCAGAGACTTGCTCCACATCCCTGAACCACGTCCAGGATCCAGCAGCTTCTCCGGACATGAACTGCAGGTGGAGAAACCAGTTGCATTGTGGGAAACAGGAGGGAGGTCTCTGTTTATGCTGCATCTGTTCAGTGACAACACTGAAAAACCTTCATCCTAATCTTTGACATGATTCTTTTGACTTTTTTTGAAACATAAACTATCAAAATATGCTGCTTCTACATTTTGAGATATATTCTAGTTTTTTCAAATAATTTTTATGATTTTTTTCTATTCTATTAATTTACTGGTTTAGATTATGAACTTCAGTGTTGGTTAAAGAGGTGAATAAACAAGTGAAATAGTTCATTAAACACAATAAATAAACAGTTTCCTAATCAAGACAAACCAAACGGTTGAAGAGACTGAATCTCTCTAATTAAATCAAAGTTTCTCTCTGTTTCTTTGTTTCCAGCCTGAATCCTTCGTCTTCTTCTACTGTCACCGGACGCCGCCGACATTTTTCCACCACAGAACAAGAACCACAGCCGGTGGACAGTCTGGGGACAGTCGACGAGGCGTCATCCCGACCGGGGGGGTCTGCGGGTGGGAAGACGGTTCACTACTACTGGGGGGTTCCCTTCTGTCCACGAGGCCTCGACCCTGATACCTACACTCAGGTTAGTTTCACACAGAGGGAGAGTAACACAAACACTCACCATCCACAGGGGGTTGTGTTTTGTTTTTTATTTTATTTCAGTTTATATACGTCTGTGTGCAGCCCAGGGGATTAATATAAGAAATAAGTTTGCGTAACAAACGTGAACACGATGAAAATTCACATGAATTTGCAAATTTCAGAGAACATTTGAGTTTTTTTTCTTCACTTGCGACTTTCACTGAATATTTGTTTTGTTTTGTTGATTTTCCCGTAGATTTTGCGACTTTAATCTTGTTTTTGTCACTTATATTGTCACAAATATTGACACTTTGCTGCTTTACTGTTGGAGAATATTTGAGTGTAGGGGTTTTTTTTTTTTTGTGGGTAAATTTTCAACTTCATCTCAAAGAATATTCTGTTTTTTTTCTTGTGACTTTGTGACTTTAATTCCAGAAAATATTTGTGTTTTTCTCGTGATGTCACAGAATATTCAACGTCCATGTAGCTGCTGACTGACTTTATTTCAATTGAAGTTTTTTCTTGTAACTTTGAGACTTTAATTACTGAGAATTAATTAATTTGCACATTTCAGAGAATGGTCCTTTTTTTTTCCTGACTTTGCGACTTCAATTTCAGAGAATTACTGGGTTTTTATCATAAATTTGCAACTTTAATCGTTTAGAATATTCAAGCTTTTTCTCATCAAAATAGTTGTTTTCCTCTTTATTTTGGGTGGATGTGAACTCCCTCCTCCTTCCCTCTGCTCCAGGTGATCGTGGCTCAGATGGAGGTTTATGAGAAGAGTCTGAAACAGGCTCAGAGGAGTTTGATGATGAAGGCTGAGTGGGGAGAGGCGGTGCTGCCGAGGGCTGAGGTACGACAACCAAGCGAACACCAGCACTGAAGCCACGTTGCATCCACTTTAACATCAACAAACTCTGCTGCTTGTAATTCGCAGCGTTTTCCTCTCATTGTTTTTTGCATTAAAAAGGCCAAACTCCTGAATATGTTTGATCCTGCTGAGATCTGCTGTCACCTTGAGGATAAAATGATGTATTTTCTTGTTTTTCCAGAACTCTCCGTCACCTGATTCGCCTTCTGATTCATCTCAACATCGACTTCCACGAAGGTAAAACCTGCAGGAGGTTTGTCTTTACAAGCTGAGACGCAGTGAGAAGCTGAATGTGGTTTGAAGTTTTATCCTCAGTTTATTCTCCTGATGTGACGACGGCTGTTTCTGTTTCACTGTATTTTCAGACAAGGCCTCAAACTAAGACGTAAAAAACGGTTTGAATCAGCTGAATCTCCTCCAGCTGAGAAGGAGGAGGAGGAGGAGGAGGAAGGCCAGAGGAAGGAGACCAGAAAACAAGAAGAGCAGAATGAGGAAGAACAGATGGAGACTGACGACTGTGAGATTTGTCCAGGTACTGAACTCCCACCTGAATATTTCAGGTTAGCACAGGCAGAGATTCATGTGCTGCACTGTGATGTAGTTATGAAGAATAAAACATGAATCATAAAAATCTAAGTTAGAGAAGATTTATCATCATAAATATAGATTTTGGTTTTTCACTGTTTTACTTCTGCTTTTACTGACGCTGTTTTATGGGTTGCAAATTGTTTCTCGACAGTTTTTTGACTTAAAAATGATTCTAATCTCATTTAGGTTGTTGTACATCTCTCAGACACACTGAGCATCATTGAGTGTTACTGTGTAAATGCATTGAACACACTGTTTACCATTGTTGGTTGCATTTGTTATTCTTAGAGACACAACATTTCAGGACCTGTCTCGTTGCACAGCTTTCAGAAAACTGTGGTAAAACATACATCAACATGTGAAGCACATTATCCCCATTGATTTTCAGTGGAGTCTGGTGGAAAAACAATCACACCGTGCCGTCTCTGGAGCCCCAAAGCTCCGGTGTCTGTGATACAGAAAGTTTTGCTTTTATTTTATTTGTGTTGCTTCATGCATATTTAATTTGGTTTAGGCTTTTATTTTTTTGACAGCAGGAATCTGATATTCTACCAGAAACTAAATCCCAGAGACTTTTTCACAGAGACCACCCTCTCTCTCTCTCTATCTCTCTCTCTCTCTCTCTCTATCTCTCTCTATCTCTCTCTCTCTCTCTCTCTCTCTCTCTCTCTCTCTCTCTCTCTCTCTCTCTCTCTCTCTCTCTCTCTCTCTCTCTCTCTCTCTCTCTCTCTCTCTCTCTCTCTCTCTCTCTCTCTCTCTCTCTCTCTCTCTCTCTCTCTCTCTCTCTCTCTCTCTCTCTCTCTCTCTCTCTCCTTGCTGTGTTATTCAGTTCAGCTGCTGACATTTCAACCAAT
>OOFC01033979.1:0-12391 GCA_900323345.1 Pseudochromis fuscus | reverse complement strand
ACTGCTGAAAGAAGGAAACACATCAGATGGAAAAAACAAGTTAGGAGAAGTACAACTGAAGTTTAAAGGACAGATGAGTGAAGGCAGGGCTCACGTTACTCTGATCGGGTCAATTTAAGAATTTCAAGTTTCAAACAAGTTTCAGTGGTGATCTTCTGAGTGAACAAAAGCAGCACTCTTTCACCCCAAAGGTGGTTTAATCAGAACCACTTGCAGAGACATTTTGATAATATTTAACCCTTTTCTGTAACATTTTTTGATCTTTATCAAGATCTTGTTTTTTGAAACAATCAAACAAAATATTTGAAGTTATGATAGAAAACATTTAAACAATGTATCACTCAATCAAAAAAGAATCACCAGGTTAACTGCTGATTATTAGTTAGTTAGTAGTTGTATTAGATTAAAAATCCATTTTAGATGTGTTACGACCACGGTAACAGATCTTCTCTGTTTGTTAAACTTTCATCCTAATGATAAAAATTTTGGTCTTTTTCCCATCCATGTCATGTTTACTTTGTAGCCTTCACCGATGTTGTAGAGATTTGAAAACAAGAATTTCAAATGGTGTACGTTGGAGCAAAAGAAGTGAATGCTCCCTGGAGTTTCATTGTAATCATTAGTATTTGAGTTTGAATAGAAGTAAATCCAGAAAGCTTGTATCAGCTAGTTTGTTTACTGCATTCAGGAATAAAGGTGATTAATCTGATTTGTTGACATGTGATAGGTGAAACTTAGCATCACCCATAGAGCTGCAGTGGTTATTTCAATAGGAAAAATGCACTGGTATTACCCATGATTTTTCTATCATCAGTTGGATTGTAACTAAAGTCTTGCTCATGCTGTCAGAGGAGCTCTGAGTGAAGAAGAACAAGAAACAGGTTCTAGTAGGACGAGAGCCAACAGCCGTGTTAATTCAAGCCCGGGCAGCGAGGATTTCCAGAGAAATGGTGGAGGGAGCTGCACAACAATGGCTGAATGTGTTTGAATGTGTGGATGAAGAAGCTGCTTCCCAGAGCCCGGAGGTGGACTCCCGACTCCTGGCTGGTCCTCTGCGAATCCCCCGCTCTCTGCTCGTCATCATTCGTCTGGTCCAGGCGGCCGGCGCTCACATCATGCATTGATTCATAAGTCTGCTCTGAGCTGCTGACTCTGATTTGCCTTTATACATGTTTATGAACGCGGCTGTTAGTATTAATGGGAGCGGTTTGCTGCAGCGACACAATATCTCACTACATAATTAATTCAATGTCAGTGTCTTCACGCTGCACACGGCGCTCCCATTAGACGTATACATCTGGGACGTTCATGCATTTTCTTTAGCGATTACACACGCATAATGTCTTAAAGTCGACATTATTAAAGTTTGCGCTCAGCATTCAGCCGAGCTCGTCCTTGACTGGAAGTGAGAGGCCCTCTGCCGCTGAGCCAACCAGATGTTGAGGTGGAGGCGAGGGCAGGTGGGCAGATGGGTGAGAAGGCAGAGGTTGACTGTGCGGTTTCCTTAAGGTCAGGCCGTGGGCTGTATTTATCAACACTGACACTTGCTGTTTCTCTGCTGCGTGGGACGTCTGCCATCATCACCGCTGCACGCCGGCCAATCAGGGCGCAGCTGTGCACTTCTGCTTCTCAGAGTCACATGCACCAGGCAGGGGAATGACTAACTACCGGGCCTCATGGGAGCAGAGGCTGCTGCTCCGCTTACAGACGACACGCAGCACATTAAAACCCTGACAGACGACACGTCGATGTGCTTTCTGTAAAAACCTCCAACAACAACAAACAGCAGCAGCAGCTTCATTAGAGATCATCCCATCGCCTCGCTCCTCAGGCCCTCTCAAAATCTGTTTTTTGTTTTTTAAATGTCTCCACCCCCCAAACACTTAGAGATCTGTGGAGAGCGAAGGAGCTCAGAGGGGAAATTTTAAGAAGGCCGTGCATTTAGCAGAACAACAAGCAATTTGAAATGATTAGAGAAAATTGCAGCGAGCCTTTTTGTTGTGTGCAGCGGAGGATTTTCTGCTGTGTTTGTTGGTGTAACACTGCGGAGACAATGGACGCCACTGACACTGTGTCGGCTTTTTACTTGAAAACAGTGGATTGTTTGTAATTTGTCACAAAAAAAGGTGAAAAACACTGTTTTGTTTCTTTGTTTACAAAAGTCTGAAGACACAAACATGATCCACGGACAAAGTTACAAACATGGAAAAGCGGGAAATCATCGTATTTAAGAAGCAGGAATGTTGAACTGTTTCTACAGGACTTAATTAAAATAGTTAAAATAATATTTTCTCTTAAATTAGCAAATTGATCATTGAATAGTTTTTGTGACCTGTATTTACCTAAACTGCAGTAGGTCAGCCTCTAAGCTTGTAATGGCGTAATGACATCTTGGAGTTTTTGGATCCAGGAATGACCCGCTGTGAATCTTCTAGTAGTGACCATGATCTATATTTACCTAAACTGCAGGAAGTATCCGATTACTATTTGAGGCTGGCCTTCAGTTCTAATTTCTTCAGTTTGATCAGTTCATATAGTTTTGACGCTATTAAAATATTAATTACTTCATTGCACTCTTCATACAAACTCAACACCACCTTTAACCATTTCAAAATTAAAGCTTGTAGATTTAATGTGTACGTGCACAGAAGCTCTTCATTTCTGAAAGAGGCTTTTATTGTGAAATATTTGCACTGTGTTTCATCTATTAACTTATTTGAGGAAACAGGGTAATCGTAGTTCACAAAACATTTCTCACAAAACTCAAAGCAGAACTTTGTCCGATTAAAATGCAACATAAAACCAGTTATTAAATTAAATCATTATAGAAAATCAGTTTACAAGCTTATAAATCTGACCACATGTTCATAGGCAGTTTGTGGTTTATGGCGGTTTCAGTTGCCCGCTGTAAACCTGCCCTGCTTCACCATGTGGCCTCCCTCACTCTGCGGGTCTTCACATACGTCCACACACAGGATTCAGCCGTCAGTCAGCAGAAAGCAGGATGCTGAATAATGGAGGTGAAAGCTGTATACCTCCAGACTGTGGGCGTTTTATGGCAATCAGTGGACCCTTCGCATGTCAGCAAACAACCTCCCCCTGCAGGGCCTCTTAAGAGAAAGTTTTGAAAAAGGAAACAAGGCCGTGTCTCGTATCAGCGCCGCTCGGCTGCTTGTTCATTCATAAACTGTCTTTGTTTTGATCGCTTCCGCGTTGCAGGCTGCCATCAGCAGGAAATATGTTGTTTTATCTGTGCGGTTTGTGTGTTTGTGAGGTATCGACTGAGCCGGGGAGGAGGAGGAGGAGTGGGAGGCAGTGAGCCCTGTGTGCCCTGAAGGGTCTGCCAGTGTCAGGGGAGGAGGAGGAGGGTGGAGGAGGGTGGAGGCTCGTCCTTGGCTGCTCAGACCCAGCAGATTCCAGCAGGTCGATGGTGAAAGACTGAAAGCTCCCAAACAGTGTGTGAGTCATGAGGAGGGCCGAGCGAGGTCAGCGGGGTCAGGTCAATGTTTTAAAGACGCACACACAGGACTGCACATACACACTCACACACACCGGGGTCAGGAGGCTGTTGTCCACACCAGAGTCCGACTCTGAAGTTATTTAAACCTCTTAAACCTGCTCCTGTTCTGTTTTTGGACACTTGAGAACAACACTGTGATATGATGACTGTAAACAGCTGCTTATTTACACACCCTGCAGTTACGGAGCAACATTATAATTTACCGTATTCCCTCCATTCAAAGCCAGGTCTCAGATAATGGCCGGGGGCGTGGACGACACAGTCACTGGCCGGGAAAACAACAAGGGTGGATGAACTCTGAAATGCCAGAGGGCTTTTAATTTGAAACAGTTACACAAGTGTGGAGTTCATTTTTACAGTGTGATGAAAATTGTTTTCATCTGATCAGCTTCCAAAGGCGCCTGAAGCCTGGTGACTCGGCTTTGTACGCAAAGTGTAACTATCTACACCTATCAAGCAGAAGCAGTGAGAAGTCCTGCCTCTGATGGAGGCTACAGATGGAGGCCTGTCACCTCCTTCAATGGAGGCCATGGACATCTGATCACTTTAAGTCCAACATTCATCACTTTTTTGTTCAGTTTTTGGTCCCGACCATCTCACCAGGAAAACATCTGGCTTATAATTAAACGGTGTCAGTTATACCCACTTTTCATCAACAACTCTAATCAATAAAACAATAAATTAATCTCATTACACTGTATATTTCAGTGAGTGTCACAGTGAACTATCTCAGATATGTACCATCCTGTGGGACATTTAAAAGATCTTGGAAAGCTTGCAGTCTTCTCCAGTTGAGGTAAATAAAGGCCCCAGCCACTATTTGAGGAACAGCACTATTAGAGTGTTGGTATCTATCCATCTGATCCATTTATGTTCAGTATTCTCCTTTTTTTGCTCTGTTTTTGGTCTCCACCATCTCCTCTTTAGCTGCTTAGTGCTGAGGTGAGAGTAATTCAATTGGGACACTGACACTAAGTTGTAGTTGGATGGTTACACAATGAACTGAAATCACTTTAAAGCTACTGATGATCCCTTACACATGATCATTTGAAACATTATTAAAACATTATCATTCATCACGACTTAAAATTCAGTTTATGAAAGTTTGACATTGATTGCGATGATAAATCTCTTCACTATTTGTCTTCCATCACACTTTTATTTTAGCGAGTATGTGCGGAGAGCTAGGTTTTAAATTCAATTTCTTGTGGTAACAAAAAGGTCTTCGAAAATCTTAAGTTCATCTGAGGGTCAAGGGGTCACGATCTGCCTCCAAGCGACTGTGTGAAGCCGGCTATCGGGTCAGTTGACCATAGAAATAGCTCTTTTTTTTTTTCAGATGAGAAGCTGCTGAGCCGTGCAGCAGCAGCAGCAGCAGTTTTCCCGCGGCCGTGGACGGAGATAAATTCCACCGACCAGAGAACGACAAGGGAAGATGTGGATGGCAGCGAGCCAGGGTTCAGGGTGTGAAACCAAGTGTGAAAAAGAGCAGGAGTGATGGCTGCTTAAGAAAACGATGGGGACAAATGTAAAGAGGGTTAATAAGGAGGCTGTAAAAATATGTTGGAGGAAGAGGAGGAGGGGGTGCTGCCTGCTGGCAAAGCTTCATCCTCTTGCGTAACGTGGGCCGACTCTTCCTTTAGCTGCTGTTGCCATGGGGAGAGATGTTGGTGGGGGTGGGGAGTGGAGGGGGGGTTGTGAGCTCCCGATGTCTCTCGGGTGGCAGAGTCTCCGGGGAATTCTGAGCTGCGTCGATCCCCGACTTCCCTCCTCTTTAAAGCGCTCGGCGAGGAAGGAGCTGGAGGAAAGCGGGTGATTGGTTGTATTTTTAGACCTCGCATTCTGGATGATTTGAGCCGAAGCGCTAAGCCAAGCTGCTGCCACCCCCAAACAAATGCTGAATAAAAATAAGGAAGCTGCTGCTGCTGTGTGTGTGTGTGTGTGTGTGTGGCTGCAGGGCGTCAGTGTGTGACTCAGGCTCTGGTTCAGGTGTGCCTTGTAAAATGAAATCCAGGCGTTGTTTATAACTGCGTCTTTATTTTCAACGTTGCGCGGCGTGACTAACGGTGAGTCTCGGGCCGGGTGTGCAGGTGTGTGCTGAGCGATGAAGGAAATATGTACTGTATGTAGTTACATAAGTCAAAATGAATCACAAGTCTGGTAATTGTTGAAGGATTACTACTTCAAAGTCCATATGAAATAACTTACTTTGCACACTTGTGTTTGTTTTTTCTTTTATGTAAATATATATTTGTTCGTTCTCTACTTTCATCTGACCAGGTTCCCCTGTGCTCCAGCCTGTTTCTAAAGTTGTTTACATAAAATTAGCATCAGTCACGACCACCTACTCCCATTCAAAATTAAAATATGATCCAATGAATAATGCAGACTTACCTTTTGCTTCATCTTCACCAGGAGTAATGGCTGCAGCTTTTGATGTAGACTGTATGAACCAGGATTTTTAAGGATTGTCCAAGTTAACAGAGGATATAAAAACCAGGAGCATTGCTTGCTCATAAGCTAATCAGTGAATCCTGACGTGAATCTTCATCTTGGTTACGTAGAAATGTTTTAGCAGTTGATTCTGAAGTTACGTACACGCTCAGAGAGTCGTGTTGGAGGAAAGAGGACTAACGCTGAAACATCTTTGAGTTTTATTTGTCAAAGACGAGCAGGCGCTTGTCAAAGTGATCTCCAATCTTAAACTGTATAGAAGCTAATGTGACACTGGTTTGTGGACTCGCATTTTGAAACCAGGAGTTTGGTATTTGAATGTCACCATGTTGGTTTTTTGGAGCTAAAAATGACCATATTTAGATATGAAGGGAGGAGTGAGGAGGCGGGTCAGACCCTTGAACTCGAGAACAATGTCCAATGTTGAGGAGACTGAAGTCAGGTCTGGTCTCATTGTAGACACCCCTGAATCCTCCTCTTATTGAAGAAGAGCTGACTTTAGCTAATGGCATGAGAATGACTTGTGGAAAACATGTATTCACTGAGTGTTTCAGAATTAGGATGAATTGGTGAAGTGGACTGTACAGGAAGTCCTGTTTCCTGGTTATTTGTGGTTATGTCGCCACCGACCATAAATTTATGAAGACAGTCTTGTTGCATCATTCTGACGTATGTTGTTTGCAAAGTTTAAACAAATTTTGGACAGGAAGTAGTTGGCAAGCAGAGGGGATGAATACGTCATCACACAGTGTTATACGAGGAAGAAGGCTTTGTTTACATTCACTGGTTGTACGCTGCTATACTGGGCTGCATGCTTGTGGTTATGTATTTATGCAAATTTACCCAGAACGCAAGCCGTGAGAAGAGAGGAAGGCAAAAATGTTGAATATCAATGATTTTTCCCGGGAAGCTGCCAACAGGGTGCCGATAATTTCAGGGTAATGCTGGTGAAAGGGTCACTTCTGATTTAGGGTGAAAATCGACTTATGTTGCGCTGTAGAAACATAATTCCAACATAAGTGGAGGATCTCCTGTATGTAGAAATGGATGCTGCAACCAGGTCTCAAGTGTAAAAATCTGCAGTACCACAAGTGGCCACTAGATGCTGGCCCCGAGAAACTCTGACTCCAACTGACTTTCATTCAAAAATCTTCATTTCCATCTTCATTCTCGTTCACAATTCCCACACTTTTGGCTTACTTCAGACCAATTTTTAATTTCTGCATGTTGACGATGTGATTCATCGTTGAATTGCTGCCAATGTTTTATGTAATTCACTGTTTTGTTTTGTTTTTTTAACTGTGTCAGTTCTTCCTTAGATTTTATCGGGATAGCACTTCGGCTGCAATGATTATTGGACATGATCGATTACATCTATCATACAAATTCATCGACGCGGAAATTCAAGAATCGATGCGTCAGATCATTGTTTTTGTTATTGGTAAAATCAAATACCAGCTGGGAAAAAGTCATCTGTACTTGTAGTTCCCCACAGGAAGCAGTGGGGGCAGTATCGCTCCCACTGTTTACGGTATTGACAGAAACAGACACGAAGAAGAAGCGGAAGCACGACAGTGACAGGAAGCAGAGCCAACCAATAAAGAGGGAAGATGCGAAACAGCACGGCTTTTTGGTTTTTATGTTTGAAAAGGCGGACACAAAGTATTATTAACGACATTAACGCGAACCATACGATAGTCGGGGATTCTGCTAGCCGTTAAGCTAACCTGTCGCCCAGCTTGCGACAAACCACCCTCATGCAAATTTCTATCGTTTGGCAGCGCTATTTGTTATTGCACCTATTGTTCGATTAATCGATGGAGTTATCAATATATTATTCGATTACTAAAATATTTGTTAGCAGCAGCTCTAGATAGCATGCTGCTGTAAACACTTCCCTGCGTGGCGGTGTTGGGGGCGGAGCTGCGTCAGGTCCAGGTTAACTGTGTTGGTCACACACCTCCAGATCACTTGTGTTTTCAGTGGCTGCCCGTGTTAGCGTCTTCATTAGTCCATGCAGCCGCCCTGCACAGATCGGATCAATGCACAGAACGGATGGATGAGTATTTATAGCCTCTGTGGGGGCGTGGGAGGTTGTACGCCACAAGTAGGTTAGCGGCTAATCTGATGTTGACAGTGTGTATGTGAGCACAGAGGAATTAAGGAGCTGTGCTGTTTTTAGAGCCTCAATCCTGCTTTGTTTTGCTTTTCTTTTAGGACGGGAGAGCGCCGCGACTCAGCTCGGGGAAGTCGTGCTCAGGCAGGGAGGGCTTTCCCTGATTTAGAGTAGGGATTAGAAAAAAAAAAGAAGGAGGGAAGGAGGGCGAGGAGGGAGGAGAGGAGGAAGACGAAGGCAGGCAGGCAGGGAGGAGAAAGCAGCGTGGTTGGAGAGACCAGGCAGAAGTGAGAAGTGAAAGCAGCGAGGCACAGCTGTGTGTTAGTGTGTGAGGACAGACGGCTGCCAGACGCTCGGCTTTCCGCTCGGCAGTCTTTTCTTTTTTCTTCTTCTTCTTCTTCTTCTCTCTGGGAGACACAGAGAGAGGGGGGCGCAGGAATGTCAGCGGTTTATTGGTCGGGAAAGTGTCTGTCTGGGTCGGGAATGTCAGGTGTTTCCCCGTAAGCGTGTCTGACTCCGGGAGGGAAAACCAGCAGCAGCAGCAGCAGCAGCTCAGAGAAAAGTGTCGACTTTCTTTCCTTGGCGCTCCTACCAGGTATTGTGCGGTGCTGCGAGTCTTTGTGCTGATCAGTTTGTGTTTTATTCCTCGCTGCAGGCTTTTTGTTTCAGTGTGGGCTGTTGCATTGTCTGCCTCTATCTTCCTCCTCCTTGTTTCTCTTCTTCACTCATTGCATCATTTTTGAATCTCCCTGATTTTGCTGAAGTTTGTTGTTGCTTCCTTTGTCTTACTGTTTTCGTTGCGTGGGGGAAAACTAATGTGAAATCTATCGGGAGTCACCTGTTTGAGTTACAGCCTTTATCTGCCAGTTGATTTCTCGACACGACAACACAAAATAGTAAGAAAAGATGCTCTGTACAACATCCTATGACCTAGTGTGATGTGTTGTTTTGTGTTGTCTGATAAGGTTCAACAGGTTCTGTGCATGAATAGGGTCTAAAACAAGGATTATGGATGAAAGGCTTCACATGAACTGAAATTAAATCAGAGAATAACCTAATTTTAGAAGCTCCAACCTTCAGATCTTAACACCACGAGGGCAGATTTATGTCACAAACTTACAGAAGTTTGAAACATGTTGTTATGGTCTGAGTTACAACAGTGGGTTAAAGAGGTTAACACCTCTGGTGGTTCACTGACCCCCCTCGCTCCTCAGCGCTGACTAGGCTCAGTGGCTCCAGTGTTTGTCTGCGGCGGCGAGTTGGTCCCCGTTGGTCGGTCGGTTGGACAGCAGCAGCTGACGCACAACATGACGGGAGGACAGGATAAGCCTCTGTGCTGCAGCCGGGGATGAGCTGGGGGCGTTATGCAACCACTCGTCCAGAGATAGAGCAGAGCTGAACTTAGACACTTCTGGCTGCTTCTTCCACAAACCATGAGATCATCACTGAGCTGCTCGTCCCCCCCGCCAGGCGGCTTCATGCAAGAATAGCAGTACCTGTTATAGAGGAGGAGAAACACCACAAGCACGACTCTGACGGACGGTTTATTTACAAGATCTCCCTGTTATTTGTTTTCTTGTGGTCTCTCCTGGTGTCATTTTACTACACGCATCATCTCATCAGCCGCTGCTGGAGGCGTCCACCTGCAGCGGTGATCCTCCAGTCGCAGCCGCAGGGTGTCGAGTTTCCACTCACCTGTTGTTACGCAGAGTTATTTTAACGGTAGAGAGTCGAGGTGGATCAGCTCATCGATGCACAAGAGGCTCAAACACCAACTGAAGACCTGGGCTAAAACATTACGTCTGTTTGGGTTTAAATTAATGCACAAAACAAATCTACGTGACAAGTACTCACATTATTTGAGTTGTTTGAAGCTTTACCTTTAATTATGTAATTTTGTTGAGTCCACTTGAGTCCACTTCTTTTCAATTGTTTAAGTCCTAGTGATTACAGTCAACAGTAGAGGATGGAAATCAGATTCAGCTGTACACATAACTTTTAACATGATTTGTTTCCAGTAGATGTTTTCTCTCTTGCAGTTAAAACACACACTGTACACCCAATAAACAGTAATATGCACTTAAAATAAACAATATAAATATATTGTGCAAAGGGGAAAAAAGTGCAACAATAAGAGTATTGGCATCAGTTATTTGCCCTTGGTTGCTGTTAATGGAGCTACAATAATTAGTCTAAACGACAAGTATTATGATTATAGATTATTTGTTTAGGTCATTTATCAAGAATAAAAAAAGGTTGTTGCAGCTTATGAAAGGTGAGAGTTTGCAGAGCAGTGGGAGACGTGTTGGCTGCTGTCCAGTTTGTATCCTAATGAAGAGGAAGTGTAGAAGCTTGTGCACTCTGAGCATCGTTTATGTTGCATACAAATGCAAATGGAGCTGAAATGATGAGGTAATCGGTCTGTTCGAGGAGAGAAATTTAATGTAGAGCTGTTTCAATGGTCAACAAATCATTTAGGTTGTTTAAAATGCCAATAATGTAGGAATGTTGTTGGTTACAGTCTCAGTTGGCTGAGGTGTCTTTGGATGGGAGACTGATGAGGTTGGTTTCATAAGATGGAGACGTGATGTTGTGTTTTTAAACAGCGGGGGGGTTAAACGAGGGTGATGATGATGGTGAGAGACAGAACGAGGGAGGAAGATGGGAAGACAAGGTGGGAAAACTGTGGATGGAGAGAAGGAGACGAGGAGGAGGAAGATGAAACGACAGTGAGGGAACACCATGTCTCTCGCTCTCGCTGTGGTTATGTAACGTTACCTCCTGCCTACTGCTGATGGCAGAGAAGCACAGAGCAGCAGTGAATGAGGTGGAGGTGGAGGTGGGCGGCGGCGGCAACATGGCCGAGGAAGAAGCAGCCATGGCGGTGTCCGTCAGAAACACATGAACACATCACTGGCTGCTTTTGTCTTTCCCAGAATTCAACACCACCAACAATCAGAGACATGAAACCACAGATTAATCTGCAAGTCCACAATTATTTGGCAGCTGTTTTGATAAAAGATTTGTTTGGTTCCAGCTTCTTACACGTCACAATTTACTGCTTATTGTAGTTTTACATTGAACTAAACCCAACATGTTTTTCAATTTGGACTTTTGGTCAAGTGAATGTAATTTTTTAAAGCAACAAAAACGTTCTGATTTTGAGAATTTGCTGTAATTTTAGAAGTGGTTGGAAAAAATAAGCTCTTCAGAAGCATAAAGTGTGGGTTAAAGTATGTTCTTCTGTGTTTTCTGGCATTTTCATTTCAAGCTGCACATACCTTGTTACCAAATAGTCAATCTGCCCCATTCTCATCACTGCAAACTGATAAAGTCTTTGGATTTTAGACATCGATTGTAAGTTTGCAGTTCTAAGTGAAAGAACAGTTGTGTTTATATTAAAAAGTCTCACATATAGAGTTTTTGGACTTTGCAGACCACCACACTGTCTCTCAGGTCTGCTTCTATAAAAAGAAGCTGCTCTGTGACTGAGATAAATCGACTTACTCCTGTGAAAATTGACTGTTTGTGTTTGTGTTTCCACATGTTAGCTCCCTCTAAAGGTTAATTTGTGGCCCTGATGTTAACGCCTCACTGGCTGACGTACGCAGGCCTGTGTGTTGTGGCCGCTGTCGAGACATGTCCCTCTGTGTTTACATGCAGGACCAGCCGTGTACACGCGAGGACGTGTATGTGCTAAATGAGCTATAAAAGCAGATGGTTGTCTGGCGGCATCCACGCAGACATAAAGCAGAGAGGCTCAGAGCAGCTGCAGGAAAAAACCCTGGTGGGAGTCCACAGAGCCACTGGCCAGTGGTGTCTCTGGGCGAGCCGCCGGCACGCTGTAATGATACAGTGTAACAGCACGGTGTAACTGCACAGTGTAATGATACAGTGTAACAGCACAGTGTAATGATACAGTGTAACAGCACGGTGTAACTGCACTGTGTAATGATACAGTGTAACTGCACAGTGTAACAGCACAGTGTAATGATACAGTGTAACTGCACAGTGTAACAGCACGGTGTAATGATACAGTGTAACAGCACTGGTGTAATGATACAGTGTAACAGCACGGTGTAACTGCACAGTGTAATGATACACTGTAACAGCACGGTGTAATAATACAGTGTAACTGCACAGTGTAATGATACAGTGTAACAGCACAGTGTAATGATACAGTGTAACAGCACAGTGTAACTGCACAGTGTAATGATACAGTGTAACTGCACAGTGTAATGATACAGTGTCACTGCACAGTGTAACAGCACGGTGTAAGTGCACACTGTGATGATACAGTG
>OOFC01033972.1:0-22285 GCA_900323345.1 Pseudochromis fuscus | reverse complement strand
GAAAATCTAACTAATGACGTTACTGCGTTTCTTTATTTTAGGAGTAGCGCGTTAGAGTACTCATACGTTACCAATAATTATCATGTATACCGGTTTATACCATGGTCAGTGAGAATTCCAATGTCAACTGACGTGCCTTACATTGGTCTAATGCACGCTGTGCGCGTCACCATAGCAACGCGCAACTAGCACATTTCCACGCTGTAAATGCGCTCGCGCTCGCTGACAGCTCTGCTATGTTGGTAAAGTTCTAGAACACACACTGCGCATGCTCACATGTGTCTCTCTCCGCTGCGGCACTTCAGTGTCACCGACCTCAGGGGAAACCAATCCGGGAAGAAGAGGCAAGTTCCCACATTAATGCGTTACTGGTAGGAAAAATAACTAGTACTAGATTACAGGGAACTACGAGACTAACGCGGTACGTTACTCGTTAGACCAAAATAGTACTTTGAGTACTCTAACGCGTTGCTAAGTAACGCGTTACCCCCAACACTGCTGATCACTGATCCATAGGAAGAAATCAGAAATGTTTCAGGGGTAAATATTACAGCAACCTTATGTTAATATGTATGTGACCACTTTGTGTAATTGTCTCATGAATACTAAGTGAGACACACCAGTGACTCAATGATTACAATAATAAATCAGCTCATTAATACGACTGTCTCTTATCTGTTAATGTGTCAGACTGGTCTTCAAATTTCATTTTACCAACACGTCTGGAGACATTTTGATGACTGCAGCTTCAATCAGCCACTGGCTCAGCATCACATCCATTACAGCTAACATAACAAACTGCTGATCGATAGCAGACCAGTCTTAATTTACCTAATCAATCGCTTGTTGACAGATGAGCTGAATTAATCTGTCAATGCAGTGTGAACGGAATCTGCTTAATACTAAAATCAATTCCTCCAATCAGGAGGGTTGAATTATTAATGGAGGAGAGAAATGTTTTTCCCTCCATCTCTGACTCACGGGCAGCGAGTGGATGGTGATGAGATGAAGAGTGGCAGAAAGAGCAGAAGTAACAGAGATGAAGAAACCATCTGGTCCTTGTGGGACTGGAGATAAATACAGTTTGTTATGCAACACAAGCAAACAGGGTCCCTGCACCTGCTGGATCTGGGCTGCTTGTGTTCACTGAGGGAGGAAGGGGATGAAAGAGGAGAGCTGAGTCAGGTCGTCTGTTCTATGATTGTACTTTGTATCCTTTTAAAGAGCAGGATCTGAAGTGGGCGGGGCCTCTGAAAGAAACAAATTATCAACTGTTAATACCTGCTACACATTTATTTTAATCCCATTGTGTAGTTTCAATGATTTAAAATGTGTGTTTTCTGATCATAAGACATTATCCTCTGTGCTTTAAGTTATTGATGATCTTGATCAATATGCTTGGACACTACAGCAGCTTCCTCACAGTCCTCTCCCACCAGGAGTTAAAGTGAACAGACTGAGACACTTTTAATGACACATCTCCTTCAAGTCAGATGATAAAAAAGCATGAGAGATTTTCCTGTTCATCAGCTATGATCAAGTCCACGCAGCAGCCATCATGCATCTCATCACCAAGTCTCTAACATCCTTCAAAAGTTCCTACTCCTAGAACTCAAGTGACAAGAAATAACAAGCTCCAGTGCCCTGCACTTTCTGTGTCAGCCCGACCGCTCTGTAAAAATAATGATCTCATGGGTTGTGGCTATCAAGCTCTACAGCATGGCAGCATCAGTCCACGGAGCAGTCAGTCAAATCAAAGAATCACAGTCCACTTCCTCCACTTCCTCCACTTCCTCCTCCTCCTCCTCCCAGAGCTGAAGGCTGACCGCTGACCGGGGGCAACGCCGCGTCTCCCAAAACAAACAGCTCGACACTTCAGCCTAAACTCTCCCTCGTTACCTGTGAGTGAGACTCCAGCTGGAACAACAGAGCTGATGATGTCATCACTTCCACTTCCACAGGTGAAGTTTTCTTTGCTTGGACTGAACAGTTACAGTTTAACTGCAGTGTGCTGTTTGAAATGAGTCACTGTTCATTACCACCATCTGTGGAGCTCAGTGTCAGTCAGACTTTAACTTCTCATGACTGTGCTGCCGTGATGAAAACAACAGTAACTTTGGTGCTACTATTAACTTAGTTGTTGCTCTATTGTCAGCGTGATGCTTCACTGTGCAGACAGACGATCAGAAATCAGCTGGTGTCTGCAGATATCTACACTTCTGTGTAAACGTGTCAGGCTCGATGTTTAGATTATTTTCCTCAGACACCATCAGATCATCTGGGATCAGTCCCATTCTCCAGCTTCAAAACAATCATCTTCAATAGCAAGAAGAAACCTGCAGCAGATGGTGAGGCCCACACACACCCTGACATCCAGAGTGTGAAGAGCTTTCAGTTTTCATACTTACTCGATTTTGTGTAAATAAATAAATAAAAGTTATTCATGGGATTATTTGTGGAGCATCTTTACTTGCAGAACATCTGAGACGGTGCAGTGATGCTCTGCACAGTGCATCTGTATGTGCTGCTGTACACTGTGTGGTACCTACAGAGCAGGACCAGGACCCGGCTCCTCCCTCGGGCTCTGCTGGGGCAGCGTGTGGTGCACACTGCAGAACGGTGCTGGCACAGTTTCAACAGGCTAATCTGCCTCATGTAGAAAACATATGGAGGTGGTGATCGAGGGCAAAGACAGAAATAACTGAGTGCATCATATAAAAAGACCTGAAGTCACGGCCTAATTGTTTTGACTCGTCACATCAATGACTAACACTTGGTGTGCAGCGAGTGTGTTGCTGTGACGGATGTGACTTTCTGACTCCGAACCAACTGGTTCCCCAGAGCCACAGAGAGATGAGCAATTACTGATAATGCAAAGTGGCTCTTTTTAAAATGCTAAACTTGTGTTTGCTGAGATTTTTTGCAAATCTCACAAAACTGTGAAGCAATTTCCTGACTCCTCTGGTCCAGCATTTCACAGATAACTCGGATAACACAGCCGTGATGAATGACAGGAAGATATTACGTTCAGCTGCTGTCAGGCCCAGTGTGTGAAGATCCCCCGTCACCCTGATACCATCTCTGACTGGCAGGGAACATTTCCAGTCAGTCCCAAAGTTTGTAATGTACAGGAAAAGTTGTTTGTTGCTACTTTCTGAGTGAATCTCTGGTCAGAGCAACGTTTGGCAACATTTATGAAAAGAGCCCCGGGAATAGACTCTGCTAACAGCTCTGTCAGATTTAAAGCCATAAATCATTACATGCAGCAGGAATTGTAACCGTAGGCAACAATAATCTCTGCATTTACACTAAGTGTGGACATTACAGTTACAGTTACACACACACACTGCGAGCAACAGAAAGCGTGTCAAACATCAAACAGATGAGAGGAGCGTGGATCAGAAAATAAATCAGTGCAGCTGCTTTGATTTTTTATTTTTACTCCAGTTGATTGGAGACAGATACAAAGTCTGGAGTATGTGACCTGCTGCACACTGGACAGTCAGCTGGACAGTGCACAACGACCAATCAGAGGCCTGACAGCTCTGACCTCTGTCCTCAACACACCGGCCTACTTCTACTCTACTCACTATTACAAACACTGTTCACAGCTTCATCTGCTGCAGGTAATTGTCTCCGCGGGACATGCTCTTTATTATTTCAGGAATCCTCCGCTGTGTTAATGGAAGGTCCACAACCGCAGCTGATGAGGGAAACGGCGAGTCGCCAGCCATTAACAAAAAGACCAAACAATGAGCTCTCACAGGAACCTCCAGACGTGACAGAAATCATCTTGAACCGTGCAGGTTTTACTGAGTACCTCCCTTCACGCCACTTTTTCCTTTCCGCCATAAAAAGCCCAATTTTGTCCTAAAAACAGTTTGAGAGAAAACACAGGTGGCATGAAATGGACGGAGAGATTGTAAATTGCCTGAGACACATCCTGCGTTCAGAGCTGATTTGGGAGAGAGTGTCATTCCCTCCATTTGTGACAAAGTGCAGGAGCTGAACACTGAGAGGAGACAGGACGACAACAGAGAGGGAGGAGGAGGTGAAACATCAGCAGGAACATCTGGGATCTAAGAGGAACATCTGTGCACAAATAAATAAAAATTAAAAAATATATAGATGCATTCTCATCACATGAAGTTGCATCTTTCCACAGTCACATTCATCTTCTGGTTTTCATGGAGAAGCTTGCAGAGCTCCACCTGCTGCAGCTGATAGAAGTTGGCTGAGGACCGGCTCCCCTGCTGCCTCCCTCTGCACCGCGCTATTATTCCCCAGAAGTGGGTAATTTATGCAGCTGTTTATCTGGGAGGAAAAGCAGGTCGCAGACACAAGGCAAAGGAGCTACAGCAGGGCAGCGCTGCTCATTGATTTCACAGATGGATAGGTGATGCAGACTGCTTACATGTAATCTAATTTAGCCGCCCTACAGCACATACCTTATAGCCGGGTCCCAGCTGATGAATTGCAAATATCTGTGCAGGATTGAGGGCTTCGCTGAACACGTAGACGGCTCCGAGCTGCCCGCAGAATACTCTGTTAGCGTCCGCCGTCTCCGAGGAGCCAAGGAAGCACTTATCATAACTCTGCAAGAGGGACAAAGCAGCAGAGGCTGCATCACTTGGAGAAGAGAAAAAAATAATAAATATCACAGTTTTCATCTGACCTAGAAATGCAAAGTAATTATCCAAACATCTTTGTTGTTTCTTCTACTACCTTGAAAAGTCCCGATGGAAAAGATTCACTAATTACCCTGATTTACAAAAATATGAAACCTTAATGTGACCTCAGTGATGGTGAAAATACATTTTATACTTAGATTCAGAATATCACAAAATGCTCAATTCCAACAGCAGCACAACATGACATAACAACTGAAGCAGAGTACAAGTGCTACTGTGAATATATATCTATATACATGTATTTATATGTACATATATGTACAGAGTGACCAGACAAAATGGGAATTTTTGAATTTTAGACAAAAATGAAAATTGCATCATTGTTTTAAGGTTTCAATTCCTATCAATAAAATATTTTTCTTCTTTCACTCTTGGTTTTATTGGAAAAAAGATTCCTGTTTTTTGTGTCCATGTATTTGTCAATAGAGAATTAAACATTTGGCTTGTTTTAAATTCAACACCTGAAAAGTCCAAAAGTCCAACGTGATTTATGATGTGAAAATGATTTAATGCATCATTTAGAAAAATCTGACTGTGACTGAGCTTCTGCTTTATCAGTACGATCAGATGTCAATACTGATCGTACTGATAATTTTTTATTGCTTCAAAAAGTCAGAAAGATGTGAAGAGAAACTAAACTTGCTCATAACACAAATATCTTCTCACACCTTCACAGGTTCTTACATTTATTCATGTGAGCAGATGCTCCAATATCAAGCTCTGTGATTCTACTTCCTGTGGTAGTTGTGGTTTAAATTGTGTGTTTATTATAAACTGGATAATCCACAAACACTGCAGCCACAGTGTGAAGCACACCTCTGGAAACGTGTCTCATTTCTGTGATGTTTCCATCAGGCCCCAGGAGCAAAGTGTGGCAACAGGTTTCACTCTGAGACACACTGTCGCACCATCACTCATCGTGTTGTCGTACATTTTAAACAAAGCTTCACACTAATGGAATTTGCAATCTCTGTATGTTCACATAAATAAAGCAGCTCCTGCCATTCAGTCATTTTTCACTCTGAGAATCACCGTCCACCATCGACTGCAGCACCAGCCTCTGACAGATGGATGTTAAATTCATATTTCTGGGAGGAAACGTTGATGAGTTCAACCTGACTTTGCCAAATGGGCACTAAAGAAGATGCATGCACTTGTATCCTCGCACAATTACCGGCAGTGCAACACACTGATGTGGCAGCTTCAGTCACTGCTGTGCCAACAAACATGGAAACAAGGTGACGAGGAGGAGTGAGAAGAAGGAGCGCTTACATCATTGGTGTTGACGTGCCACGCCATGTCTCCGTAAGAAACCAGCTGTCCGTTCACGTAGCATCTGATCTCACTGTTCCTCCAGCGGCTGTAGATGTGAACTATACTGATCATGTACCACTGAGGAGGAAGAAGAAGGAGGAAATCATCTACACAACATGTCACTTATTAAACAGGTCAATTAAAAACTATTCACAGTCAGCCCTCCAGGAATTGATTTGGAAATGGATTCAGGTTGAGATGGACGTCAGAGTTTCTGTTGGACCCTGATGTACTGAAATGTGCAGTTGAAGACAGTGAATAATAGATCAGAGCAGAGGCTAATAGGAGGCAAGACAACTGCCTCAGACGCAGCCTCGTTCAGGGATCAAACACTAACTACAGCAGAGAAGTCACTTTAAAAGATGTCGAGTCAGGTGAGGAAAAAAAAAATCACATTAAAGACACAATTAAAAGTGGAGAAGCTGTCTCTGAAACACTGTCTCCTAAGAGACAAAGTAAGAATGGACTTTAATTTGAATATTTCATCAGGGTTGTGGAGCAAAAATATAATCCTGAATTTAAAGAGATGCTGTTTGCTACTGTTAGTTACTGTTTTACTATCAAACAGTTGAAGGTGAGTGGCTACATGTTATTATTGGGTTGTTGTTTCCTGCACTGTCAGGGTGTCTCAACACGGCTGTGTGAGGGGGGACGGAGCTGAACGGTTTTCAGGATCACAAGTATTTTTCTGAGGGGATTACCAAACATAAAAGCAACACAACTTATCTCAGACAATGCAGCAACACTGGGCGGGTTCACTGCCACAGTAAACACAGACTGGGACTCAGACTGGGACACAGTGTGATGATGAGCTGAGGAGGACAGGTGACCGGGGTGGTCCTGATATCAGCTCTGACCCTCTGAGTGTGTTGGGACGACCCACAAACAAACACTGTTACACATCCTGTTAATTCATCATCTACACTAACGAATCCCCAACATGAACCCGACCCTGCATCAGCATTTAAAACCATCAATAACAAGTCCAAAACATCCTGAAGCTGTCAGACAGCAGAGAAGTGTGTTGCCTACAAAAGATGAAGCTGAGCTGAAGGGATTTTCTCAGGACATTGTTTCCTGCAGATTGATGGTGTTGCATGGACATAAACAACAACTGCACTACTGTTGTTTCAAACAGAGGAGACACCTGTATTGTTCTTATTCTCTCCTAATTTGCACTAAACAGTATAATTGATGCCAAGTGGTGAACAGGATCTATATGGATGCGGCACAGCAGTGAGCTGAGAGCACAGACACTTGGTAAAACTGGCACAGCCACTCACAGCAGCAGGAAATAGATTGTCCTTCTCTGATGTGACTGAGTCCACTATTTATTGGTTTGATCCAAGAAGGGCACTGAGAGCAGTCTAATGGAATTACAGCTGTCCACACACAAAGGTAAGGACACTTAAAAGAGGATTCATGGCTGAGGGGAGGAGGCCGAGCTGCCTGGAGATAATTTAGAGCTGCACTTATCCACAGACGTCTGAACCCAAATCAATTAAAAACTTAATTTAACACCCTTTATCTTCTAAGAGCTCCTGCAAAACAATACCTGCACTGTGGCCCCTGGACCCAGATGAATGCTTGTTCCCATGTGTTAATGTGAAGCTCCTAATTGTCTGACACATGCTTGGAGTCCTCTGCAGGGACAGGAGCGCCACACTGACACTCCACGCTAAATTAAGTTTCATTTTCTCATCTACATTCACATCCAATTACACCTGCGACGATCCACCGGGAGTTTGAAATACTTCAGGTCTGTATGTAGACGTAGAACAGCCAATAAACAGAGGAGGTGGTGGTGGTAGGGAGGGACGCTGCAGGGTGGTTCCTACAGCAGCATCAGGTGTTTTAGTAAATATCTAAAGAATTTATCTCGTCCCTTTCAGTGAATAATAAATATGAAACCAATGGATATGTATAAATGAGATGGTCTGATGATTAAAAATCAGCAGTGACAGGAAACCAGCTGCTCTCACCTTTCGAGGCTGAAAGTCGTACTTCACACAGTGTTGAAAACCTTTTCCTTTGGACTTGAGTGACGTCACGATCAAGCAGTTTCCAACAAAGTGTGCAGAGTAGCCGATGCCCTTGCTGGTGCGAAAGCTGGAAACACAAACACTGTAAACCACAAGCTGCACTAAAGACTTCACACACACAATGTAACACAACTTCATCTGAGCTGGAACCACGCGGTGAAGTCGTCTGCATGTTTGAGCTTTAGATGTTTCCTCCTTAACATCCTGCACTTACTGTAAAACCAATAAATTAAGTGAAGTAGCTGCTTCACTCTGCATATTAAGTTTGGGGTCAACATCAATTTAAACACCTTCTGCTGTGGAGACACAAAGCAATTTGCAGGAGTGACTGACAGGTGATCTGAAGATCCTGAGGAGAATTAAGATATTATGTTGAACCAATCAGAGGAAGTGAGACGACAGTGAAATGTTGCAGACGTGGAAACAACTACAAAGGAGACGACCACTGACTGATTAGCAGACTTCAGTCACACTCGGTGTCTAATCCTCCTCTCTGATCTTCTCCACTCCACAAAAGGTGTGTGACATCAGCACTGAGGAGATGCAGTGTACACACTATAAGCAGTGTGCAGCCCCCACACACACACACACACACACACACACACACACACACAATAGTTTTCCATTCTTTCTTTCTTTCCCTGCTTGGCCCGAGCATCTCTCTCTCTCTGCTGACACATACTCAATACCCTCCTACAGTCTTTAGGTCTATGGTCGTCCTCCATCTTTAAAGTCCCCGCTCCGCCGCCACCCACCAGGATCATCTAAAACCAACAGACTTCTGACAAGGCAGATAAAGAGAGCACAGGCTTTTACATTGTGGGGTGAAAGACAGTGCCAGAGAGATACCGAGTCCCACACCTTGCCACCACTGAGTCAGCCAGGACGCCGCGGTGGACCAGCTCGACCCGCCTCTGAAGATACATTTCTGTTGTTGTTGTTGTCTACATGCCCTGCCACTGAGCTGTGAGCTACTCGGAGCAATGCATAAACAGGATTAGCTCGGCATATCGCAGCCTTTTTGTGACGGAGTAGCTGCCACATGAATACCAACATCTCAGCAGAGAAGATATTTCTTTTTTTTTCCTTCTCTGTTTGATGTTACACATCAGAGAAACACAGAAAGTCTTTCTGAGGTGAGAAGATCCTTTCATTAAAACCCTCAGATCCAGGTAAAGTAATGGCAGCCAGCAGATGATAAACACTGTGACTAACTGTTATCTCTGACCAATTAGTCCTCCCTGTCAGCCAACTCTGGCTTTTCATCTTTATTATGCTCCCTCTCTCTTTTATATGTCTCATTGTATTCTGTGATTTTCTCTCATAAACACAGAGTATGGCAGCCAAACGTCAGTGTACTTTGGGGTTATTGATTTTAGCTCTAATTACCCACCAGCTCCTGCAGGAGCTGGTATGTCAGCCTTATGTGGGAGATATTGAAATCTGAATGAATACCTCCACAGTGTCTCCCAGTGCAGCAATCCCCGTCTGCAGCAGACACTTCCAGCCGCTGTACTTCATCCCTCTCTGGCTTTTAATCTCAATAATCTCACCTAACTCCTTTTCTCTCTGTTACAATTCATGAACATTATCCAGAAAAATGAAGCCCTTTCACAAAACACACAAGAGTTGTAAAAACACAGCGTCTGTAAAACTACTTTAACCTTGAAAAACAAGTTGCAGTCATAATCTGCTCTGATGAGAAAATCAGTGCAGGTCACAGAGCCTCAGACAGCATACTGCTTCGTCAATAAAGCTGCTGGTGGCTTTATGGCTCTCTGCAGAAAGGGGATGATTTCTAATACAAAGCCAAAGCAATTAGATTGATGAAAAACAGGAAAGTGTAATTTTCTTGTCTTTGTTGTCACCGTGCAGACGTACAGCACCTGAGAGACACAGACAGGAGTCTGCTGGAAACACATGTAGAGTGTGGTGCACTCACCAGTACAGATAGGGTTTGTCCTTGTCCACATTGATGTTGTTTAAAGGATCCATCCTGAACCAGGTGTTGAAGGTAAAACCATTCTGATAAGGCCACTTAGCAATAGGAGGTAAAGCAATCGCCTGAAACACACAGAGTCACGCAGAGTGACAAACATATGTTCAAAAGTTACAGGCTGAATCAACTGGAAGGAACGTCAACAATGATACTTTAGTGATGCTTTTTGTGACAATGTGTACATTTTGTTGTACATGTGCGGGTGGCTGTGGCTCAGCTGTTAGAGAGGGTCGCCTATGGTTGTAGGTTCGATCCCCAGCTCCTCCTGTCCACATGTCGAAGTGTCCTTGGGCAAGACACTGAACCCTAAGTTGCTCCCAATGGTGGCTAGCGCCTTGCATGGCAGCTCTGTAGCCATTGATGTGAATGGGTGAATGAGTTGCGTTGTAAAGCGCTTTGGGACCTAGCTGAGGTCATGAAAGCTGTATATAAATGTACTCTATTTACCATTTGTGTTATAATATCAAATAACTATTCTGAAACTGCACATAATCTGGTGGCCTCCATAACACCATTGACCACATGACATTATACTTCATCTCATTCAGTCATTATTCTGAAGAAAACAGCTCCAAACTCCTGAACCACCAGTGAAAAATTACATTTAACGACATCACGGTGATTCCTCATTTACCTGCTTTAATTAGCATCCTGCGGTTATGTTGATTAAAAATGCAGAAAGCTGGGAAAAGGTGCAGCGCGGCGTTTGTGACCTTGCAGAGTCTAACAGTTAATGAGAGATGAATGCCCCACTTTACAGCAAGTGGATTGTTTTTTTATAGGCGTCACATCTCTCATATTGAACTGTGTGCAGCCCAGAAGGTGTCAGATTTATTTCAGTATGAGGATGTGTTTTGGTTTTTGGCACAGTGTATAATCTTTGACATGCACGACTGGACGTTTTAACAGATCTGCAAAAAGAGGATGCAGAAGTGAGGAGGATGAACACTTACTGCTGCGCTGCGACCAGGGAAGTTGAAGAAGGCCTCGGGACCGTGTCTCTGGGGCATCTGGTTCAGCACCGACAACATTTTGACTGCATGCTTGGGCTGCACAGGTGGCAAAGATAAAAAGAGTCTTAACGAGGCAGTCGAGGTTTCTTCTGTCACTGTACGAGCTGCAGACGCTCAATACTTTGTCAGTCACCTCATTCACTTATTCTGCAGTTGGTCAATAACAGAACGAGCCCCGAACAGATTTGCACTGATGAGTCTCTCGGGGCATCTCCAGTGACAGCATCAAACCATCACACACACTTAAATCCAACTGTGTGCATCCAGTGGGCATCACTCACCCAGAGGCCTCCGTCCCCGCGCAGCATGCTGAAGAGCAGCTTCAGCTCCTTCACCGTGATGCTGTAGCTCGCCAACACTCCCAACATGTCCACCAGCAGGTCTTCAAAGGAGAGATCAGAGACACAAGTCAGAGCAGAGAGGAGACGGTGGACACATGAGGCTGCACTTTAGGATTCACCTGCACGGGACAGGAGAGTTAATGAGGAGAAATATTCACGTTTCAACTCCTCATACAAACATTTCTATTATTTATTACTCATTACAATTCACTCAGGATTACACATCCCTCCACAACAATGACTCAGTGAAAGACTGAAAATTACATTTATCTACAGCAGGTCATGATATACTGCAAAAAAAATAAAGAAATATTCCACCCCACATTGTTTGTAACATAAGTTGTAAAACCACCACACTACCAACATCCAAACAGACAAATTTGACAAACCAAGACCAAGTTACTAACTACTAGTTTACAAATACACTAAATATACACAAATACTATTTATTTCAAGCATGATTGAAGTTTTGCTGTAATTGATTTTTCACTGAGTTGCTGATAAAAAAGATGACAAAATTTCAAAAACCCTTTGATGGATGATTGTTGCGATGATGTCACCTTCATCCCTCTAATAAAGATACATTGTGTCCCCATCTTGAAGCTACAACCAACAGACCTGACCTTCCTGCAGCTGCTGATCATCGCTCTCATACCTGCTATCATATCGTCCACCTTCCTCATCCTGAGCAGCACTTGTTGGATCAGGCCCACTTCAGTGCTGGTCTGCAGGTTTCGAACACTCTTCCGGAGGATGGCGGTGAACATGCTCCAGATTTCCGCCTGGCAGGTGACGTCGCAGTGCTCCAGCAGCTCCACCATGCAGCCGATGCTCTCTGCATCCTGGATGATGAAGTTTGTCTCCAGATCGAACTCGCCACCCACCAACTGCAGCAGGAGGTGGGACAGATGGGGAATGTGAGAAGAGATTGTGTTTTTATGCTTTACACGTGCTGGGAAAATGATATTCGATGTAACGCTGCAGGAACTTGGATGAAACTGAACCTTTACACTGAGAGCTGCTGTTTGACCCGACGTTCAACCCTGCTCTTCATCACAACTTTTTACCACGGCATGAATTAACTAACAGGAGACTTTCACAAATGTTGCAGGTCACTAACCGACACTGCAGGTCACTCAGGGTCAACATCTCTCTCCTTCTTCAAGATTTTGATCCAAATTCAAGCAGAAATAAAACTGTCTGGCAGCTGATGAAAAGAGGAGGGAAATGGACTCATGCTAACCCCACTGCTCCATTACAATCACAAATAATATTCACTATTACAGCAGAAAACAATAATCAATAATGCAGCTCTTTATGTCCAAGCAGCATGAAATTAGCCCTGGAAAGAATTGGAGGGTGTATATGGAGGATATTGACAACAACCTGCTGGTGGGCAACAAAGCACGGAGCTGGAAAATGGGCCTAGATTCCCACTGCACATTACTGTGACTGACAGGTAATGGTAGGTGAGAGCAGCAGCAGCCTCCAGCAGCAGGACGGGACTGAAACCCAGCCTGCACCTCAATCATCATTAGACTTTTTGGTGCAATTACAGTCCAATGATGTGCGTCGCTGGGCTGCGTGGATTCAAAGAAAAATACAGTAAAATGCACAGGATCCAGGTTTTATTGTCTCGGAGGTGGATCAGTGTGGAAATCATTAAACACAAAATGTTGTCGGTGCTGAAACGTGAAAGAAAAACTTTAAAGAAATGGAGTTGATCATTAAAATACATTGAAATCATATAATATAATTAAATCTGCACTTGCACTGTTAAAACCTCACTGTTCATGCTTTTAATTTGAATTTTCTTTAAGTGTATCTTCAAAAAATATTGTCCTTTTTTTGTTGTGTGTATTTTTTGTATTGTGTTTAAAGCAGTGACAAAGTCCCCTCGCTATTTTATTCCCTCTGATCTATATTTTGATTTTACTTCTTGTATCCACTTTATAAATTCAAATAAAATGAACTCACACAAATGTAATTCTGACAGTTTGGAGCATTCGTGTAAACTCTGCACTGCAAGTGAATTTCACCAAGATCTGCAGAAGCTCTTGCTGCTGTAATTCATCCTGAAAAGCAGACGTCTCCATCAGCGAGCACAGAGAGCAGGGGCCCTGTTCAGCGAGCCACTAACAATAACTAGAAGTCACAGCTTGAACACTGGGGTGGTGGTAATGTGCTGTACGAGGCGGCTCAGTGGCCACAACCTGCAGACGACTCCTATAAAAGCAAACAAGCTGTAACAAGTCTCTCTGAATACAGTCAGCACGTTAACTGCTATGGAAAATTAGCACCGCTACAAACTCATTATCAGACGATCGTCCAAGCTGAAGCTGCCGCTCCTCCCACCACCTGCCGGACGCCACGGTGCACGTCCTGCTGCACAAACACAAACTCCAATAAAGCAACATTTTGTAGCTTCTTACATCTGTCAGGACAAACACGCTGCATCTGGTGGCCTCTAATTGGATAACGAGCTGCACATTTCACACAATAATAACAAAACTCTGAACGAGCCCAATAAGTGCAACACAAAGAAAGGAAATCACACAAAAACAAATCAAACATCTTCAGCCTGATGCCAACAATACAACAGTTGTAAAGAAATAAACCTTTACAGACGACACCGTCTGTGCAGCATCTGCCGTCATGAATTAGCAGTGACAGTGTTGTGTTTGTATTGTTCATGCTCTGTGGCTGTTTGTGGCATAAAGAATATCAATACATCAGCTGATGAATGAAGAGGAGGCTGCTGCTGAAGGTTGTTCCTCTGTCAGTAAATTATAATCACACAAAAGGTTTCCCGGCCGCAGCCGTCGTGGCGTTTATCAGCTCGCAGCGAGTGCAGGGAGGGAGGAGAGCCACGAGGTCCAGACCAACCCTCATCCCTCCTCACTGCTGGTCCCATTAATCACACTGTTCACTGGCACGTCGCAGTCCTGAGAAGTGGTGTAATTACACATTCAAACACCCAGAATCCTTTTCCACCATCAGGCTACAAGAGGTAAATAAAGACATTAAATCACTGATTACACACTTAACACGAGGAGACATATTTGAGCCAGACACAGTTTCAACAGAGTCAATCAATGCACTGTTTGAATGCCACTTAATCCCAGTGAAATAAAACCCCATCATCAGTGGAAACCATCACATTTAGGATCAAACTGCTGCAGTCGGTTTGGATTTTGAGGAAAATAAAAGTGCTGCACAGTGAGAGAAACCATCCTGTTCTCTAACACCTCCACCTCTCTGGTTGATTCATAAACTGATCTAAATAAAATGCACGTGGCCATCGTGGCTGCAAGAAATACATCGACTTCAAAGTCCACAAAGCAACAGGTGACGTCAGCTTCGTTCATTGTGTCTGTTTGTTTCTTTGTTGTTTTAATGCTGAGATTCATGTTGTTGTTCAGTCACTGGATGCTACAAAGTAACATCAGAGTTTATGTAACATGAAGCTGCACACACTTCCTCACTGTTCTCCAGTGTTGGAGAGTTAGTGATTTAAAAGCTGCTTTATTTTCCTCAGACTTCCCATTTGCTGATGTGGTGCATACTAACAACAGGAGTAAAGCTGTGGACAGAGGTTATATAACTCAAAAAAATCCAATAATGCATAACTCTACCCACAGTGTGCACACAGCACAGGCGAGGTTTAATGCAAACGATCTGGGAAATGGATCAAACCATGTTTGGATCAACGAGAACTGATCCAAACATATTTGTTGGAGCGTCATGACCACACTGAGGTTTAGGTCTCTGCTGGAAAACCTGCCACAGAGATCTCTGTAACACTGCATTCATTAGAACTTCTTGGGAGAAGATATCCTCCTAAATTAAATGGCAGCCTGGACTGTACTTAACAGCTGTAAACCTGACAGCAGGAGAAGAAAATATTCTGTTATTGGGTTCAGATGAAACACTGGCCTGAGAACAACAAACCAGGAGGACGCTGCAGCTCAGCTCATCAGCCTGATACAAACTGGAGGAGCAGCAAACAGAGCAGAAAGAAAGGGACTGAAGCCTGCAGCTGAGCTCAGAGGGAGGACTCACCTCAGCACAGAGCTGCAGAGGCTCCGTCACCAGAGGATCAGTGTCGAGTGACCAGTGAAGGTTTTGGAGATGGAGAGCTGCAGCTGACAGGACACAGCAGCTCAAACACACCAATAAAATCAAAGACACATTTAAGGTGTGGTTGCTGCAAATGTTGATTTTGGAGAATAAAGATGCTGAGTGAGTAAAAAAGACTTTTCTGTGTTTCAGATTTACAGATTTCCTAAACACAATCTCCTAAACCTTTAACCAACACAACCTGAAATGACTAACAGTTGCTGCACTTTTTACCTCAATGCTCAACAGTCTAATTAGTCCAATGACTCCATCTGTGGGTTTAAATCAACAGCAGACGCCACCTTCAATCACTCCCACTGTCTAAATGACCTAAAGAGGCAAAGATAAAATATGGATGGTGAATTTTTCCTCCCTGCAAATCTCCACAGTGGAAATTAAATATTTCATATTCTCTCTGACTTCCTGCTGGCTCGCCAGGACCCGTCTGAAATCCAGCAGGAAACACTGACAGCGAGAGAATGTGACTGCACACTAATTTATTTTGCGCCTATCTCTCTCCCCCAGATGATTTCCGATGATAGCACAGTGCTAGCCTTGGTCTGTTTACCACGGTTCAACCCGACGGCAGCTCAGCGTGCGGGTGAGGCTGAGCTCCTCTGCCAAATCCTCCCTCACTGACACTCGGAGATGATAGCACTATCAGCAATCTGCACAATAAACTTCTGCTTTGTGAAAGACACAAGTGTCACAAATTCACATGCAAATGAGTCGGGACAGTCAAACAAACTGAGGTTCACTTGACAATGTTGCAATAAACCACATTTACTGCCGGGAAACTGTCTAATTAATAACATGAAATAAATGAAAGTGTTTGGATGTGGACTGAATAATAAGTATGCTCCTCACTGTGGACTGAATCCAAGGATTATTTTCTGTACTTTTATCAGACTCTGAACAACATATTGTCAAATCACTGGAGAAAACCAGAATGTCAGCAGATGGATCAGTATTTAAATGACAACTGGAGAACGGCAGCGAGCATCCTGTAGGCTGCAGACCATGTGGTCACCATGTTGTCGCCAATCTGCACTCGGCATTTCACAGTTGCCGTTTAAAACTGATGATTTCAGGCTTAATTCATGAGTAAAAATATGTCCCGTCTATCACAGGGAAAATGGTGGGAATTATATCCATCCTCATCTTTTAACAAATCATAAACCCAAACATTTCATCTATTCTCTTTACTCTGCTAATAGCTGTGCACACACCAGGCTCTCTGCTCTCCCTGCATCTCTCTGGAGGGAAACACTGAGAGGTGCTACTTCTGACTCCAGTCTTTCAGGTGCTACAAGTGTTTGAGGTGTGTGTGAAAGACATCCTGTCAGTCAGCATGTCAAGTGTCAGCTTAAGTATTTATCATAGCCTCTGCACACACCCACCCAACCAATCTGTATTCACGCTGTTTCCACTCAAACACAGATGGAATTAAATCTTATGACATTTCTCTGAATGCTCCATAATTCAACATCAAAGAGGAACCTGAACTTCTGTTGATTTTGTGAATGCCACAAATCACAGGAGGTGCACAAACACACACACACACATATATGGAAAATGTTATCTGGGTGGAGCCTCGGTGCAACTGAGAGAAGCAAAGTCAGCAACCACTGTGATGCCAGGACCATGTTCTGGTTAAAATGAGGGTTTTGCAGACAGTGGTGAAGCTAACCCACTTCCTGCTCCCAGGAGAGGGGTCCACAGAGGGAGGGAACCTGCTTCCTGTAGCTATGGCTAATCATATAATTTCAATTAAGAATCTGCTACGGATTATTAAGACGCCCAGAAGCTCAGTGGTGCTGCAAAACAGGAGGAAGGTTATAAACACAACACCACAATGTGAGGCAGGAGAGGAGCACCACTTCTATCAGGCTCTAACTGGTGTCTATGCAGCTCAGGATGGCAGACGTCAGGGTGGCTGAGTGACAACCAGTCACTGCACCAGTATGGAGTCTGAAACCACCTCAGCAGTGATGTGGTGCACACTGGAGGATCAGCAGCTGTCTACAGGCACAGGAGGTCGGTCCCATCATGACCTGCGAGGACTGAGATCCTGTGATATCAGAGATAACGCAGCAGAGTTTGGTCTTTGTGAGGAAATGAAAAAGGTTATTGTCGTGATATTTTTACCGTGCTGGGACCAGCACTGCACCGAGCAGGCGTTTATTTTACTGCACAGCTGAACCAAAAATTGTTTATGTGAAAGCAATTAAGGTACGAGCTGAGGTCAGCTGTGTCTCCCAGTGGACAGACTCTGTGTTAGTGCAGCAGGGTGATGAGCCTCAATTAAGGCTGTTTCCTTAAGAAGAAACAAAGGATCCATTTGTGCGTCATGAGGCACAGAATTAGGAGCGTTGCATCTGAGCCCTCGAGCATCCCTCCACTTTCAGCAACATCTGATCAGGGCTGGGCTGAAGGCTTGCTGTCGCCATGGTGATCAGCAGCAGAGATTGGACTGGAGACCGTCTCCAAGAGGAGCCTACAGTGGCCACTAAATTAGGTGAAAATAAATAGAAGTGATGTCCTATTTACACAGACTGCTGGTGGAGTGTGAACACTGCACAAGAGGAGTCTCTGGAAGGAGATGTGAGGAGGAGGAGGAGGAGGAGGAGGAGGGATGTCCTTCCTCGTACTTTGAAACTAATAAGAAGAGAAGTGTTCCTGGTTCAAAGTCACATTCAGATGGATCAGATGTCCACAGCAGCACTGTCCATCCTGCTGATATTGAAGTGTGTTATGATGACAACATGGCCGCCCTTCATGTTGTCTCTACAGTCCTGATAAAAACCCAGTGATGCTCATGAAAGGTTTGAACTCACAACAACAGGCTGGAGGCGAGTGTTGGTGGAGTGTTTGGCACAGAAACTGTTGAAACTCCAACATATGATGCTGCTAACAAATAATGCGACATCACCAGCAGAAGATGAACCCACAAAAAAACCAACAACAACAAGCCCCAAACAGACGCATCAAAAGACAGAAACACAGTGTAAGTGTGAGGCAAAGACAAACTGTGGGAAGGTTAAGCTGCAGAAACAGAAAAGCCTTCAGCTCCTTTCACTGGGAGTCAAAGAGATAAAGCATGATGCAAAAATGTGGTGTGCAGAAGTAAAGACAAGAAAACAATGAACTGACCATTTTGCAGCTTAGAAGCACCAGAGGGAGTAAAGCAAAAAAAAAAAAACTATCTGTACAGAATAGTTGAATTTAACAACAGCCCTGCTCACTGCTTCACAGTCATCTGGAGAAAGCAGCAATGAGGCGAAGGCAGATGAAGTGTTTGAACTGCCAAGAGTAAAAAACATAAAAGAGACTGTTATGTAATGATAACACAATCTATTCACAACACTATTGCATAAATAAGTTTAGATTTAGACTCACACTCTTTTTGAAATGTGTTACTGAAAAAATAATGAATCATTTTCAAACGTCTGCATCTTGAATTATGGATCAGAAAAAGTCCCGAAGACAGAAAAACTGAAGAGAAAGGTAAAAAACGCCAAACAAGGTGATCATTGTTGGTGTTGATCATGGTTATTTCTCAGCCCTGGGAAGAGAAAACACACAATAACAGATGTCTAATTGATAACTTCACACAATGTGGCACTGAGAAACATTTACAACACAATTTGTTCACAGTGGAAGGAAGAGAACCAATCAGGAGCTGTGGTTTGAGTCGAGTCCAACCCTCACCTGACAGGTCCCAGCGTTCACCTCCAGGATTTATTCAGTGATCAAACCAACGACTTGAAAAGAAAAATGTGTGAAGCTGTTCTGCAAACAAAAGCAGGTACTGGACACACAGTGCTGCTGCAGGGAACCATGGTGAAGAGTTGAGCTGAACGCCGACTCGGGGCCTTTAGTTTGAAAATGTCACCAAAATAAAAGGTCGAGTCATTTAAGGCCGAGCGGAGCAGGAGGTTGGAGGAGGGAGAATCAAATATGCACAGGATCAGTTTATTGCTCCTGTGCTTCCACTGAGTTTGATGAATGGCCGTCACATTGATGCTGAACTATGCTAATGACCACGCTAATGCCCGATCCATCCACTCTGCTTCACTGATGAGTTAAGCACACGATGAAGCTGAGAAGTGGCTGGAAGTGAGAAAATAATTATTCCTTTGGTTTTAAAAGGTCTGGTCTCACACAGTCGAATGAACACGGGGTAATGTCCTTGTTCAGGACTTGTTAAACTTTTTTAAATGATGTGATGCTCCCACTGCAGCACATCGTCGTCACAGATGCTGATTACTCACTGATTATTGAGAGAATACATCCCGTCTCCAACATGTCTACAAAGATTCTTCAAACACATCAAACAACTTGGACTCCCTGGGACGACTCAGTGTTTCCTGGGACGTCCTGGACTGGATGTCCCCTCACGAGTGTGACAGCAGCGACCTCAGTGTCAACACGACAAAATGAAGAGAGGATATGCAAAAAATACTCGGCTCTTTGGTAACACTGTACGAAATTATGCAAATGTATGTATTTCATTTTATCAGAAAAAGATGAGCGAGAGTGGAAAGGACTTGATCTGATCTGGTCTCTGAGGTCAGTGCAGGACCACCTCTGCTCCTGACCTGCTGCAGAGAGAGGAGGGAACACTGCCTCATCTTCTCCTTCAGCATGATTGCATCGCCACCATCACGCAACCACATGAAAACTGCATCTGTGTCACAACTGCCTTGTTGCTGACTGAATTACTACAACACAGGGATCCTGAAATTCAAGAGTTGATGCGTCGTATTATTGTTTTTGTCATTGGTAAAATCAGATACCAGCCAGGAAACAGTCATCTGTACCTGCAGTTTCCTACAGGAACTGACACGACAGCGACAGGCGGCAGAACCAACCAATAAAGAGGGAAGATGCAAAACAGCACGGCTTTTAGATTTATACGTTTTTTCCCAGAAGCACGTTGGTCCTCTCCATGGGAAATGTGAGTACACAACAACCAAGACGGACAGTCGACCAACACAAAGTATTACACACACTCTGCAGGAAGGAGTTTTCACCAAAGCACTTCCTGTTTAAAATACATTAACAGGAAGCATACGTTAGTCGGGGATTCTGCTAGCACTTAAGCTAACCTGTCGTCCAGCTTGCGACAAACCACCCTCGTGCAAATTTTTATTGTTCGACAGCGCTATTTATTACTGCACCTTAACAAGCATCCAATTATTCCATTAATCAATGGAATAATCAATAGATTATTCGATTACTAAAATACTCGTTAGCGGCAGCCCTAGATCCTGCACAAATGCTCATCTCTCATTTCATGCTAAATTAAACCAAACAGAGTCTGTGGCAAATCTACAGACAAACACACACCAGGCAGAAGTTCCAACCAATCACATCGCAGCTGATCCATCCAGATGTGTACATCATAATCAGGGATATGGGAGATATTTGAGAACCACTGTGCAGACAGGTGAGAGGACGCTCTCTGCATCACACCCACTGGCGTCTGGGAGACACCTGCAGAGTCTCGGCTCCTTCACTACACATTAGGTTTAGAGTAACAGCTCCCAGACAGCAGCCACCTGGTGTGTCTGAATCTCTGAGTACATCTTGTGCCATGTACATTCAGAGTGTCGACACACGCTGGGACTATATTTGACTCCCATATGTCTGACAGTGGTTGAGAAGCATAATAAATTTGCCAACACTTGTTTTTTCACAGCTCAGACAACAGTGATAAAAAGCAGAGTCAATGTGCACACAACCAAATCAAAACAGCAACATGAAGTTTCAGGGTAACCCAGTTTAATATCACAATCCCGTGATTACAGCCACCGTGGCTACATCATAAGGTGGGAATTACAGTCGTATTTATTCACAGAACCAAACAGTGCTCACAGTTTGACTGCCTTTAAATGGAGATTAGCATAAAGCTTCCAGTAAGCACTGGGAGGCCTGGAGAGAGTGTGACCTGAATTAATGACTAACTCCCTGCATGTGACCAGACTGTGATTGAGACGTCAGGAGGGTTGCTGTATTGTTTGTGGAAACACTGCTGAAGATTTAAAGATTACAGTGTTTATGCTTGGCTGCACTGGATGCCTGCAGCATACAGATGTGGCTAACAAGCCCTGAGAGGCTGCAGATGAAAGGTGTTTCATAATCATGGAGTCTGACGGGGAGTCCGTCGGACAGGATTTGGGGAAATCTTTACAGCTAACAGAGTCATGATTTGTCTTCTACTTTCAATAACACAATAAACACCACTTCACATCATGTTTGTTGAAGAGCAGTGTTGGGGGTAACGCGTTAGTTAGCAACACGTTAGAGTACTCAAAGTACTATTTTGGACTAACGAGTAACGTACCGCGTTAGTCTCGTAGTTCCCTGTAATCTAGTACTAGTTATTTTTTCTAACCAGTAACGCATTAATGTGGGAACTTGCCTCTTCTTCCCGGATTGGTTTCCCCTGAGGTCGGTGACACTGAAGTGCCGCAGCGGAGAGAGACACATGTGAGCATGCGCAGTGTGTGTTCTAGAACTTTACCAACATAGCAGAGCTGTCAGCGAGCACGAGCGCATTTACAGCGTGGAAATGTGCTTGTTGCGCGTTGCTATGGTGACGCGCACAGCTTGCAATGTAAGGCACGTCAGTTGACATTGGAATTCTCACTGACCATGGTATAAACCGGTATACATGATAATTACTGGTAACGTATGAGTACTCTAACGCGCTACTCCTAAAATAAAGAAACGCAGTAACGTCATTAGTTAGATTTTCAGA
>OOFC01033971.1:0-19778 GCA_900323345.1 Pseudochromis fuscus | reverse complement strand
GTGTTGTGAAAGGCCTTTCTCTCAGATGCGTAGGGGTGTTTAGACAAGCATCAGAGATGTGGAGGGGTGACTTTCAGAGAGGAAGGTCGACTTGTGTGTCAGCATGTGTATGTTTTGTACTCAAATGCCCTCACACACACACACACACACAGTCATTATTTTACAAGTACACTCCTTCTGGTATGTGCTTTTATGTCCTCCTCAAAACACACATCCACACCTAATTCCACTACTCGTACCTGTGTGACAAATGCTCCACTCTGTGCTGTCTTACGGCTTTTAGCCTGTTTATACTGGAGAGTCAGTGAGGCTTTGATTCGGAGCCTAAAGCTATTGTTAGATGGTAACTTGAAAGTCGAGCTATAAACTGTGTTGAGACATATTTGCCCTGTCATCTAGTGGAGCATGCCGAGGATGGTCTAACCCTCAATTTGGCTTCCTAGAGGCCTGTGAATAATGTGGACTAATAAGGTATTGGAACACGTGGACATGCATGTACAGTACTCTGTGCTGCTGTTATGATCTCACATAGCGGTGTCTGGGTTTGTGCTGTGGACATTGAAAACAGCATTGCAGGCCAGGAATGGAGGTGTAAGGAGGCTAAGCTGGAGGTGTAACGTTACACTGGCAATGAATGAATGACAATGAAAAATGGAAATTAAAAGACAGTAAATGAAATTAAACCAAAGTGTTTCTTCAGCACAACAGGTCTGCTAAATGTCATCTTTGTTTATTTAGCAAATAGCCAATAAAAAGTGTTTTTTTTATCACTTAAACCAGCATTTTGTGTGGTTACACATTTTGTTTTTGTTTGTTGGAAATTGTAGTATTTCCTCACTGTGAACCAGTCTGTTGCATCAGTGTCTGTTCTCTTATTAATCTGTGCTTTCCCTCATCTTAACCTGCATCCCACCAGTTATTACTGTTTCATCTAACCATCACCTAACCTCTGACCACAACCACGAGGCGCGGACATAGTTTATTTTTACAAAGGAAAACATCATTCGATGCCCTAAATGCAAAACCTATGAGTTTTGGGTGACCATAGCAGCTCTGTGTTTGATTTAGGGAGGTTCAAGAAGTTCAAGTGCACAGCAACACAGTGTCATTGATATACTCTGCTTGGTGGAGTTCCCCTGACAGCAGGAGACCTACAGTCTATGTCTCGCATGGTCCTCCCCTCTCAGGCGCGTGGAGCCTGCTCTGAAGTGTCCACTCTGCTTGGTGTTTATTATCTGCAGCCAAGAATGCAGCTCTGTGATGCTGGCTGCTGCTGGGGGTGTCAACTGATACAACAGACCGCCTGTACTGTAGCCCCGAGGCCGGGAGAGAGCTTGTAAAAAGATAATGGCAGGCTCAGAGAGGTTCTGATGGTGTGGTGGAACATGTGCACTGACATCTAGACATGGGTATTAGGATGATAAAGTGCAGACACTCGTACAGCTGTTTAACCATTTCGGATACTGTGCACCGTTATCTGATCAACTTAAAGACTTGATCCATAGGAAGAAATATAGAAAGTACTTGCTGTTCACTAGGACAAGCTCCCCTGTTTGGTAGGAGCAGTCTTCTCCTGTCATGACATGAATAAATATTTTATTGCAGCTAGCAATCAGTTTAAGTGTTAGTGATTCATATCTGTTCAGAGATCCTATTGGAGCAGCAGAGCCCTCCTATATTGGCAAGGTAATGCACGTTAACTGCATGCAGGCCCTGCTGCTGGTGGAGTGCAAAGTCTTGATCTTATTGCAGAGAAGCATCCAAGACAACCCCTCTTTATAACTTTGTAATGAATGAACATTATCTGCTCAACTCATCATGTCATGTTTCATTTTCTCTTTCAGTTTGATTTATTTAGCCTGATTGTTCAGTGTTGCACTCATCCACAAATCATGCACATCCATGGGTCACGCTCGATGCTTCGGTGTTAAGGTGGAATGACGTTGTTTGTTTTGTTGTACAAATCTCTGCAAACACGCGGATGCTAAAACCCCTATAAACTCTGGTTCACCTGAGATCTCCTCACATTTGCGAATAAGCACATACTAACAACCACTCACTCACTCAGTTGTTCACCTGTGACTTACTGTACCTATGTATTTCCTGGGGGAGGTTTCAACTCATAAACCTCTATGGACTACTTAACTGACACCGTGGTGTTTTAATAGCCTCTCGGGACAGAAGGCTGATTGTTATCTACCTCACTGGTATTGTTTTATAGACTGCCGCGGTATCCTGTCTAACCCGGCTTAAAACACTTTGATATGATTCAATGTGGACGTGTGTTTGCACAGTGGAGAGTACAGGACGGTTGTGTGTGTTTGGTACAGCTGTGTTGGTTTTCAATAAGCGTGGTGAGTGAGGAAGAGGTAGGAAAAGGTGTTGCCAGTCTATTCCTTTGGCGCCAGAGCAGTGGCTATTCATTTGGGAGGAGCGCGGTTCAGGGTCACGGCCGGTGTGTCTTTCGCAAACTATGCGTGTGTTCACATGTGCACGTCTGTGTGGGTGTGTTTCGGTGCAGCTCTTCCTCCAGGGCTGGCTCGGTTGCAGCCAGGTAAAGGCCTTATCTGAGCTGTAAAAACAAATCTTGAAATATGTCCAGCTTTCTTTAGTTCTTCCTCTTTTTCTTCATCATCCACCCCCCTCATCCCATCCAGTCCGTGCTCTTTCACAGGCAGAGGACTGTGTTTGCAGCATACCCTTAACATGCGTAATGAGGGCCATAAAAACACAATGGAACAGATGGGAAAGCAGAAGGAGGGAGGGAAGTAGGGGTTAAGGATGTTGCCCTTGTTCACATTCTGATTTAAACTTTGATAATAGAGGTTTTAAAAAAAAACTAGGGATGGGACTCGATTAAAAAAATTAACTTGTCTATAAGCCGCTATTGGATTTATTCAAACAGTTTCATGTGGTCCACTCTGACCGGCACGGAGCTTGCTAGCTTGTAAAAAGCTAACGAGCTTCGTACCGCCGATACATGAGCCACACCGGTGTTTAAGCCGCAGGGTTCAAAGCGTTGGAAAAAAGTAGCAGCTTATAGTCTGGAAAATACGGTAATTAATCTCGATTAATCACATTTTTAATCACATAACAATATTTGCCCCGAAATGCAACAGCTTTTAATTTAAATGGATTTTAGTGGACGACTGAATCAAGTAAGACTTTTAATGTCTGGAAAAATGCATTTAATTGTATTTCAATTCAAAACAGTAGAAAAATAAATAGAATAGTGACACTTTTTTCAGAACAGTATTGACTTTAAATGGAAAAAACAAACAAACAAACAATTCAACAAAAAGTAGAATTTCTACTTCTTTCTTCTTCTGGTAAAACAACCAGAAATATAAATGGTCATGTGACAGGTTTAAATTGCACTTTCATCCGTTAGCTGAGCTCTGACGTGTGCATCAGTGTAATCGTGTACCAGGAAATCGTGCACTGACAAACGTTCTGCATTAAGTGTGTTAATTAATTAATCGTAATTAATGCGTTAAAGTCCCACCCCTAAAAAAAACTCTTGCAACACATTGCAGCAGCTATATCTCAACAATGTTTTACATCCAAACACAGTCTTGCACTGAAAGGAATGGTGGAAGTAAAACAGCACAGAGGAAAAGGGAGGGACTGGGAAAGGTAAAGATCCTTCACCTCTACCATCCTGCTCGGAGTGGCCTCCTTAAGCAAACACAAAAATCTCAGGTGTTGGAAAGAGACGGAGCGTGCATTAAAGAGTGTGTTTTGTAAATCATTCTACCCTGCGTTCATGCATGTGTGTGATAGCGCTCGTTTTTCAGGTGCGTTTAAGTGCGGCGCCCTCGCCCCTCTGTTTACCTTCTCAAGCCATCTGACACCAATAACTAATCAGTTATTTGTCCAGGCATCGCAGTGCACTTTACCGGTCATGCTACACGCACGCTGACACAAAAACACACACGGCCTCACTAAACACTGCAATTGACATCAATCAGTTGAGGCCTATAGCAAATACACCGGCAGCTACACATTTGCTGTGGTCCATAAAGTGACTTGCAGTACAGCTCAATGCAGTTCCTTTGTCTCATTAACACTGGTCTCATTCTTATGCATCATGCTCATGTAGTGACCTCTGCTGCACACAACAGTGTCATAAGGCAAATATGACCTGGGAACATTGCAAAACAGCTTGAAGGTAAAAAGACATGGATCATAGTGTGTGTTTGTGTGTGTGTGTATTTTTGTGGCCTCAGACAAGACCGTGCAGGTGAGTACAGCAACAGACAAACACACTTTTGTACCAACACACAGTTAAACCGTGCAGGTGTCACTCTTTTGGTTTGTATCTGAGCTCACTGCGATTAGCTAATGCATATTTGCTTTATGTCTGTCAGCACTTTGCCCTCAAACCACAACCCACTGAACCATGTTGAATTCTACCACTTTAATGCCAAATATCAACTCATCAACACAACTTTATGTCGTTGTTACATCTTCTGTGGCCGGGTACTTTGTTGCAACTGTAAACTCTTCCTGGTCCATTTGAAGCGTTTATGTTGCACGGTGTGTGTAATTGTGCGCACCTCACGTCTTTCAAGTTGTATTCCCAGCTAGAGGGATAAATAGGTACAGACATGTTTTTTAGCTGCAAGGCTTGATAGACTTGACTCACTCTTATTTGTTCTGTCATTTTCCATGCACTTAAAGCTCTGATACAGACTTAAATGTGTACACAGTCGCACAATGGCAAATGGCTGATTAATGATTTGTAGTTAAAGCAAATAAAATGGATTACTCTTTTACTTTGGTACATTTAGTCTTTAGTCTAGTTAGTGATTTAAAAAGTCAAAACTTGAAGCAGTATTGTTAAGGATGCTTAAAAACTTTAGCTCAATATTTACTATAAAAAAAAATTCATTTGTAATCAGAGACCTGCTCACTGTGACCTCCTCATTGTAACACAATATTCGTATCTTTATGTGAAATAAATTCAAAATAATGACAGTGTGTTTTTCTGCTCATCAAAGCATCCATCTGCACGTTTGTATTTTATTTACAATCTTCCCTCTTACACACCATGCAGAGGCTGTTGCGTGTCAGGACAAGTAAAAATGAGTTAATGCGAAAGGATTTTGCTCAAATAGACACGGACTCTTCTTTCAGTTTAATACACTCTGTCGTTTATTTTCTTAATTTCTATATGTAACAATGATATCACTTTGGTTAAAAGCAGTTGTGCTTTACATAACTGTGTTACTGTTGGGAGTAATACGAGCTTAATGCATCACCATGGCAACGAGGGAAGTAAATGCTGCACACTTCATCATCACTTACAGTAGTTTTCTTTCTTTATTTACTTTCTTGTCCATGAGGAACAACTTTAAACTCTCCCACTTGGTCTCGCTTTATACCTAACACACACACACACACACACACTCATTACAGAAGCTTTACTCACAACTTCCAGTCAGTTAGTGGCACATTTCACTCCCTTCACTCACTCTGTTGGACCAGCTGTCTTTGTGTTGAAACCAGTCACAACTGAGGCAGAAAACCACCATGTTTGCTGGCATTGTTGGCAGAAAATGAAGGTCACATCATACACTGATTAGTGGTAGGAAGTATTTCTAAGAACTTAAAAACAGGACGGGACAACTGACTCATCAGCCACCGGATGAACTTACCTCATCTGAACAGCAGCGACTGGGTTGAGGCAGGAGAGGGCCAGAGGATGGGGGGGAGTGGAGACAAGAAAAGAGCGAGTGTGTGTGGTTGATCTGACAGAAAAGCAGCATCTTGTTAAGGTGCCATCAGCAGTTCCAGGAAGAGCTCAACACTTCACAGTATGTTCAAGCTATTCTCACCACCGAATGCTGTAATTCATATGCTGTACACGTTGAACAGATGTTTAAAGAAATGATGACCTCTGCACAGCCAACGCTCCTGTTACTGTTGCTCTGATCAAGTGATAACAACAGCACATAAACATGCTAACTATGCTCACATGCTGACCATATGCAAGCATAACAATCACCATGCTCGCCCCTTTAGCTTGTGTTAGCATGCAAACATTTGGTAATTAGCGCTACAGTGGAAGATCATGTGATTGTCAGTCGGCGATTTTGAATTGAGATTATGAGTAAAAAGTAACATAAATCACTTGACAAAATTTAATGAAGCTTTATTAAATAGTTGCTTCATTATTTCAGTCCAGACAAATGAGGCCTGATGAGTCTACCACCACACAGACAGCGTGGTTAAAATTACATCTGAGGCTTTTTTCTTACACACATGACTTTAAAAACTATCAAGAATAGAACAATTGAGTTAAGCAATTTTTAAAATGTGACTTTTTTTTTTTTGCTTTTTATTGCATGAGTGTTGCTTTAATTTGGTCAAACAAGTCAAACGTGCTATTCAGTTACCGTATTTTCCGCACTATAAGGCTCATCGGATTATAAGGCGCACCTTCAATGAATGGCCTATTTTAAAACTTTTTATATTTAAGGCGCACCGCATTATAAGGCGCATAGAATAGAAACTACCATCGTGGCTGGGGTTGTGTTATCATCCACTAGATAGAGCTGCGCTAAAGTCAGTCAGTCAGTCAAACTTTATTATTAGAAAACAAACCAACGTTCTGACAACTCCGTTCACTCCCAAAACAAGCTAGTGCATTCACAATATGGTACAGTACGTACCGGTAGCTCTTACCGGTATTTGTGCCGCTTTCGTTGAAAACAATGTATTTCCAACTCCATTTGTCACAGTTCAAAGCTACATGAACAGCTGTTTTATTTTTTTCTCTGAGGTATCATCAGTGACGTAGTATTATCTTTTACCAACAGCAAGGTACAACAGGTAGTGCAACTTTTTATCACGTAGTTAGTGCATTCATGCCATTTTGGGGTCTTTATACACACACAAGTAGTGTGGGACTGGATTTCCTCTTTACCGTTTTTACCACTGTTACTATGGAATCACAGGAGTGCCATAATAAATAGGAAATAAATGTGGAAATATAAAGAGAATCAATACCAGATTCAATAATAAAAAAAAACAAATGTAGCAATATTCTTTTTCCATTTTGTCTTTGCTTTTTCTGTTTTGTTTTTGCTTTTTCCATTTGCCTTTGCTTTTGCTTTTTCCATTTTGTCTTTGTCTTTTCCATTTGCCTTTTGCCTTTTGCCTTTGCCTTTACTTCATGGCTCAAGCTGCCAGTCAAATGGCTGTGGGCGGGTCTTTCGCCTTTTGTCTTTGTCTTTTCCATTTGCCTTTTGCCTTTGCTTTTACCTAATGGCTCATGCAGTCAATCAAATGGCTGTGGGCGGGTCTTTCTGTCCAGGATGAATAGTCCATACCTGATCACACGATTCCTGCTGGACAGGAAGTAGCGTCACGGACAGGAAGCAACATCTCTTTCGCGCCGTTAATCAGAAACGTCCCGCAAACCTCCAAAATGGCGCGAAAGAGATGTTACTTCCTGTCTGTGATGCTACTTCCTGTTGCCTGCGCTAAGAGCTAACATGCATACAGACCTACCACTGTCCAGCAAGAATCGTGTGATCAGGTATGGACTAGTCATCCTGGACAGAAAGAAAAAGACAAAAGGCGAAAGACCCGCCCACAGCCATTTGATTGGCAGCTTGAGCCATGAAGTAAAGACAAAGGCAAAAGGCAAATGGAAAAGACAAAGACAAAATGGAAAAAGCAAAAGCAAAGGCAAATGGAAAAAGCAAAGACAAAACAGAAAAAGCAAAGACAAAACAGAAAAAGCAAAGACAAAATGGAATAAGCAAAAGCAAAATTGAAAAAGAATATTGCTACATTTGTTTATTTTTTATTATTGAATCTTTTATTGATTCTCTTTATATTTCCACATTTATTTCCTATTTATTATGGCACTCCTGTGATTCCATATGTTACTTCGGCGACGCCCCCTGACTATGGTAGCCATAATTAACCAATATTAATCCATATATAAGGTGCGTCGGATTATGAGGCGCACTATCGGTTTTTGAGAAAATTAAAGGCTTTTAGGTGGAGCTTATAGTGCGGAAAATATGGTACTTTACAGAAAATACCCGTCAGAGTTTTCCTAGTGAAGCTGAATCATCCGTCTGAACAGATAACAGTTGTGTCCCTGTTTGGCTCATTCTTCCGCTGCCGCCGCCGTGCAACTGTTGGTGATTCAGCAGAACTGAACGCACACAAACACACACCAGAGTCGATCAATGAGAGATTATCTGAAGCGTTCCACCAGAGTCACGGAGGGGACCGTCAGCCAAGAGCAAAGTGGCATTCCTCTGGTTTTTATAGCAGCCAGTGTCAGATAGCACCCAGCTGTTGGCACTGGGATCAGTTCAATGAGCATGAATGGGGATGAGGACACTTTTATATAAACACACTGGACCCTGAGCTGAACTCCTTTATGTAACATTAGCAACATCAGGTAACCAAGTGTGAATGAATGGGTGAATATTGCAAAGTAACTTCAGCTGCAGATTTCTAATGTTCATCAGCAATTAGTGTAATTAACAGCTTCAGTTGCTAGTTTGCTGACATTTACTTCAATTTACCTGCTGTAATTGTTGCTTGCTGTACTGCCTGGACCCTCATACTGAAACTTGAGGGTTGTTAAGCAGCACAAATTGACTGTATTGATGTGCAAATTTAATATGTTTACCCGCTGTAAATACACAATAAGAAGTTATAGCTGCACTGGAGTTATCACACTGTGCCATGCAGTTTTATAACTATTTTCTTTCATGCGTTTTCTTCTAACTGTAGCCTCAGTCTAACTCCGTTATTTCATCTACACAATTATACAAGCAGACGCAAACCACAAAAAAGTCTGGCTTCCCTTCAGCTTCTCCTCGGTCAGACAATAATAGCAATCTTTCAAACATTGGTTTATTTTGTTTTTCCACATGGCAACTGTATATTATTTGGCTTTTGGGAGAATGTGAAGTAATGGTTTTCCATTTGGTGCTTTTGCAGTTTGTTGCTTTGTTGATTTAGCCGATGCTCCCGTCCAGAGCAGCAGTGAACTGGCAGCAGGTGTTGTGTAGGGACAATTTGAATCCACTCTGATGTGTCATTGCAAATGCAGCTGGTGAAGGACATGTTGGCTGCTTTGAAAAACATGACTGTAAATGTGCTGGGGTGGGCTAAACAGTTGTGTTCATGTCCCTATACAATGCTGCTCACAGTCAGTATGGCGATATGACAACATTATGGCATTTTGAGAACTGGTCATGAGTCAATAAAATGAGAACTGTGCGCATTACTTCTTCCTGATTCTGGTTTGAACCACATACACAGTTAAAGAGACACCAGAGCAGTTCAGTAAAGGCAGGGCCTCCTGTCGATGAGGAGCTTCATGAACTTATTTGTCCTTCTGTCTGTTTACAGCACGATCAGCCAGCGCTCGAGCAAGGAGAACAGAGAGAGAGGTGTCTGGCATCACCAGCCCCAGTGAGTAGACTGCACCCACATCACCTTCATCGATGTTTCCTCATTTATCCCTTTGTCCAACACATGCATCAATACATAGATACAGTTTATACTGGGTTTAAAAGACACACAGGTATCCTGCCAAAATGTAATGAATACACAAACTGAGTACCAAGCTACACCTAACTAATAATATAACCACCCTGACAGTTTAGCCTTAAAACAGGTAATAAACTGAAAGACAGGAAGGAACCAATCCCAATCAGATACCTGTGCAGGCTAATTTGCATACAGACTCAAACTGAGTTAGTTACACCATGAGAAAGGAGTGCAGTAGCCTCGGGGCAGTGACTTGTACTTATTTATAAATATATAGTGAGAAATGTTAGATACTAGAAGTCAAGTGAGGCTGTTGTCAACAAAAATGCATTGAAGAGTTATTATTAATCAGCCTCATGATGTGTAGTAAACAAAAAAAAACTAAATCCATTCAGGATTCAGTGTCAGCTGCTTTTCAAACAACACTAATAAGGTTGTACTTTATACTTGGTGAACTTGTCACAATTTTTCTGTCTTTCTTCTTCTGATTTACCGTATTTTCCGGACTATTGAGAGCACCGGTCTATAGGCCTCTATTGAATTTATTCGAACAGTTTCATGTGGTCCACTCTGACCGGGTCTGATGTGATGACGCTAAATGTATCAGCGGCACGGAGCATGCTAGCTTGTAAAAAGCCAACGAGCTTTGTGCTGCCGATACATGAGCCACACCGGTGTTTAAGTTCAAAGCGTCGGAAAAAAGTAGCCGCTTATAGTCCAGAAAATACGGTAATCCGTGTCAGCATCTGACTCCATGATGCAGAAATCATGGCTCATGTGGTGCAGGACCGACTCATAAAAGTGACAGCCTTTGTGACAGTCAGGTCCCTGTATGATTGTAACAAGTAATGAATGAGACTTAATCTACACATCCATCCATCTACTGTGTCTCCAGGACTATGTATCTGTCATCCATCCAAATCTGGACTCTGCCAAACATTGCTTTTTCTTTTTTCTATGAAGTGCTTACTAATTCTGTAAAGTATTGCATAATCAGTGGCACTGGCCTTCAACCAAGGGATGTGGTAACACTGAGGGCACAGCAGGTACTGTTTCCTGTTCAGATAACAGCTGATAATAAGTAAACAGCACGACTGTCTGGTGTCTTTTTTAGCATCAGACCGTCCTGAGTTCCTTCACTATCTGTGAACCACACTAAAAGACGAGCATGATGGAAGCAGATACAGACTCTAACACGCACACCTGCATGCGAACACACACAAATACGCATTCAGATGCAGATAAAGCAAGCGCACATAAACACACACGTTACTGGGAAGTGCTTAAGGCTGTGGATAAGGCCCTGCTTGTCAGCAGACCTCCCTGACGTTGATGCAGTCGCCACAGGGCACATGTGTGTGACTCTGTGTGTGTATGTGTGTGTGTGTGTGTGTGTGTGTGTGTGTGTGTGTGTGTGTGCCTGTGCGCGTTGGCGTTTGCAGGGAGATGCCCCGTACAAAACATCTGCCAACAGGGCAGATTTACGAGCCAGCAGGCGTGTGTTTGGGAGGATGCTTCACTGTAATCACTACTAGTGCACACTCACACAGACACACACACATACACAGGTCTGTCCAACACTGTCCCTATTGTTGATCTGTGTGTGGTTGATTCCCATCTGGGAGTCAGCAGATCCTGCCCATTTACACACATGTACTCATTCAGTGTTTACGTGTTGTGAGGTGTTCATGTCTGCAAAGTGAAACGACATCCTCTTGTTTTAAGTTTTTTTTGTTTGTACAGTGATAAAATATTTAGATTAGCAGTATTACCCTTTTTCACAGCTACTGACAGCAATGCAACGTGTTATTTTCATGTCGTGTTTTTCTGTTTGATGTTTTATTTCATTGTATTTAATCTGCATGCCACTATATTTGAAGTAATATGGTAAATGGAGTACATTTATATAGCACTTTTTTGACTTTAGCTAGTTCCCAAAGCGCTTTCCAAGGCCCTTCATTCACACACACACTCACACACATGTGGCTACAGAGCTGCCATGCAAGGTGCTAGCCACCGTTGGGGGCAACTTAGGGTTCAGTGTCTTGCTCAAGGACACTTCGGCATGTGGACAGGAGGAGCCGGGGATCAAACCCATAATCTTATGATTCATAGATGACCTGCCGCAGTGAATAATAAGGTGGTCATTGATCACTATCATTGAATAACTACATCACAACAAAAAACTTTACTGATATGTCAGAGTCCTCTTTTATGAATTGAAAGTGAGAGCAACAACTGGATATCTGGCTTGCACAGCAGGCCTTTCTGTGTTTAGATTAATAAACACTGTGCAACTAATTACTAATTGTCTTTACCATAGAACACATCTTCCTCACTCCTCATGCTGCATTTATCCCTTGTGTTGCTCTTGACCAACTTGCAAGTCATCACAGTTGCATATTTTGTCCATTTGGGGTCGCTAATGGACACATTTCCTTCATTTCATCACCCACTGCCCCCAAAATGAGACAGCTGGATTTAATTGAAGAATTAAAGAAGATATGAGGAGGGACATATTTTAAGTGAAAAAAAAAAAAACGGGCTCACAAACACAATGGGTCCTAACATGAGTACACAAAACCACGCAGCATACAGGGTCACTGGGGCGGTGTGTGTTGCACAAGACAGCAGACTGACATGTCTGAGTGTGTTTGAGCTCTCTATCAGAGCTCAGACGCTTGCCATGTGACCTCTGACCCCTGGCGCAGTGTGAGGTACGTGCCAACAGTCAGAGGTCATCTGAGTTTCCTGAACACACATTTTAGTGCGAGGGCTGGTGTTTCACTGATGTTTAAAGCACACACACACACATTTTCTCCCTCACCACTAACACACTCTCCTTTATTGATCGTGGACTCTTGAAAACATTTTAGGGGAAGTGTGTTTTGATTTAACTTCCCCCCCCCTTGCTTCCGTCCCATATTGTTTTTGCACTTCAGTATTATTTCAGTCATCCTTTCACATATTTACAAAGGCAGAACTTTATCCAACTCATCATGAGGAAGTCTCGATGTGGTTAAGAGATCACATTCAGACCAGCTTGGCAGGATTGCAGTTGGTACAAAATGCACAGCACACACACAAGGATCATTATAAGTGAGCTGGCAGAAGAATTTTGAAGTCCAGTAGGTTATTTTTGTCTGTAAGGAGCCTGTCCGTGTCACATGGTGAAGCTAATGGTTTCTATTTTCAAGATACAATGCTGCTTCAGTCTTTTGGGCTGATCTGATGAAAGACAGGGCGAAAGAGAGAGAAGGAGAGAGCAGCAAAGCAACATATGATCAGCACATGGGGATGTCGTAATCTGAATTCATTAGCGAGACACACTGAAGGAATCAAAGTGGGAAGAGGGAGGGAGACGAGGGAGCCCAAAAGGAAAGAGAGAGTAAGAAGAGGAGGAAGAGGAACAGAGGGAGGGAGAGAAGGAGTGAGGGAGACGAGAGAAAAAGGGAAGTCTAAAAAAAGGCAGAGTGGGAGAGAAAGAGAGAGAGAGAGTGTGGAGTCAAAGAGCAGACACTACATGTGGCTGTGGAGGGAGTGATCTGGTTATGGAGGGGGACAAATTCTCAGGTAAGACAAACTCTGTGGAAACGAGTTCAGGCATCGCTGCTTAATGTAGTTTAAGGTTCTTCAATCAGCTCTTTTACTACGATGTTTTTTCTGCACGAGCCTGAGTCTATTTTCCCCTCTATGGTATTTTCCACTCTCTCACCCTGTCCTGTTTGCTGACTGCATGTTTTCTTTGGGGTTTGGAGCTCTGCAGGGTTTGTGCAGCAGCTTGGTGGACCTGTTTTGGTTTATCTGTCTTTATCTGTCCCCTTCCTGTCATGTTTACAGGCTTTTTTCTGTCTTTGTCTCTGTTACATCTCCACCCTGTTTCTCTGTTTCCCGTTAAATGCTTTTGTCTTTACAGGTCGGCGGTCAGCCACCAGCACTTTTCCATTCATGCTCTGTCTGCCTGGCTTTTAAAGTTTTCATTTCCCCCGTTCTTTGCATGGATTCAACACATTAAAACAATTTCTCGCAGAGCTAATTTTGCATGAAAGTGACACAGAAATATCTCTTATTTCTTAGAGATTTCTCTCTGTCTCGCTTTGCTCTCCATCTGCTTTCTCCCATTCTTCTCTGGTGTGAAAACAGGAAAGAGCTCTGTTTGAACAGTACTACTCTTGTCCCTTGTGGCTCTGATCCCGCTCCGGCCATCAGTCAGTCCCTCCTTCAGTTAACAGGACAGAGGAAAAATCCCTGCCTCAGTCCACAAGTAAAACGAAGCCAACTTTGCAAATAAAAACCCTCACTTTTTCCCAACTAAATGTCCCTCTGACCTCGTCAATTAGATGCCATTGTCTGCACGTATCTGTGTGTGTGTCCGTAAGTGTGTAGTGCTGGTGCTGTACATTATGCTAAAGTCATCAGTGGGGCGATGCTGTCTGCTTCTTAATGGCATTTTTTATGAGTGTTAGTGTGGGTGTTGTAAAAAGGCTCGTTGGCATGAAAAAAAATCTTAGTGGGAGTGGAAATGGTCAAGTGGCTGCAGCAGCATGTGTTGCTATGTCAGGGACAGAGTGTGTGTGTGTGTGAAAACTGGATGTAGGTGAGATCATTTGACAAGTGTGCGATGGAGGTATCGCCCTCCCTTCCTCCTCCCTCTCGCTCTCTGGCCCCTTGTCTCCAGGTGCTTCCTCCTGGGAGCTGTAACAACTTCAGCAGGACATACTTTCTGTATGTTTGTGTTTTATTTAAAAGTGCACAGTCCATGTGTGTGTGCATGCACATCTTGGCACACATCCCATTGATTACTTGTGGTGGACTGGTTCACAATCATTTGATAAATAGTGCAGGAATCCATGTTGGAGGGCACAGTGGTGAACCATCCTTTTCTTTGTGGAGCGCCTGTTCTGGTCTGTGCTCGGGCAGCTCGATGGGAGAGGCTCCAGCACCACCACCACGTCCATTGTGATCTGGACATTTATCATGGGTATCACTCATCGGCCTCGGCCAAATCCCTTCACTTGTCCAAATTTTCCTCCCACTCTGGTGTCAGTGCTGATTTGCAAGACTCCCTTTGTTTCCTGTGGGCTTTTTTTCCCACGTGAATCAACAGTGATGATGTTCTCAACAGAAACTCTTCATCAACCACAGAGATTGTGAATGGAAAGCTGACGTGTCACAGGCAGTATGACACAGCCACAGTCAGAGACTCATTGAGATCTAAGGCTAGCTATGAGCTAGCTTTTCTGACAGCAGCCTTTAATAAATGCAATGAAAAGATGTTGGTCATCTTGCATGTGTGCTGGAAGTTGTCTGTTAACTATGTGATAAATGCTTCCCCCACTAGGTGGAGGTGCTGAGTTGAGTAAGTCGACATACTTCAGCTCAGCCTCTCTCAACTCAACACAAAGAGTTGTTTTGCTGTTGTTTTTTATGTAGGATATTTGTCAGCCTAATTGCTTTAAATATCTTTTACAGGTTAGGAGGAAGAAAAAATGACTGTAGGAAAAGTGCAATGCCTCCTCCGAGTAAGACATGATTTTTTGGCAAGTTGCCGTGGCAACGCGCTGAGCAGAACAATATACGTCTGCAGTGGGAGCAACAACAACAGTGGTGACAATGCTGGTTTGTTGATGTACTAAACAGCGCGATTACCCGGTAGAGAGATGGAGCAGAGGGCGGAGGTGGGAGAAAAAGAGAGAGAGAGGTCTACTGAGAGTCATCTCTGATGAAGGACAGCTGCTCTCAGTATTTATCGAGCCATCCCACCCCATGCATGAGGGAACACACACACACACATGCAGATAGTCGGTGCACATGCGGCAAAGAAAACTACTGAGCAAAAGCAGTCGGCGCATATGTGATTCTGTGTGTGTGTGTGTGTGTGTGTGTGTGTGTGTGTGTGTACATGCACAGTCAGGCCATGTTTCCAACAGGTGCTGTATTTGATTAAAGTTAGAGGAGGCTGGCTGGGTGCTGATGTTTAACATTTGGTTAAGGGCAGCTGCTGTCACTACAGCTGTGCATATACTTTAGATTAAGCTACTTTGCCATGTGTGCTGTGGGGCCACAGTGGGGGCTTTTACACACTGTGTCTGCAACGTTGTGAAACTGTCCAACCTGCTGAACCAACGCTGTAATAGATTCACAATTCACCAAATTAATGCAGACCCTTACACTGCGCGTATGACTGTTTGTTTGCAAACATATCGGACCAATCAGAGCTTCTCGCTGCGGTGGTTTCCCTCGGCCATTCATTTCTACATTAAGCTGAAAGCACAGTGCTGCACTGTACTGAAAGCCAGGTGCTTTACACAACCAGTGCTGCTGATTCCATTAGTCATGCTAACACTGCTCTCTTTCTGTGGCTCTGTTTCACGCACAGCAGGGAGAAATCTTCCTGCTTCCTAGTTTCCATTAAAGTCATGGACGTTCAGTGTCACCTCACATCTCCCTGACAGTATATATCTTTCTTTCCTTCTCTGCCTGTCCAGAGATCTGACACCTTTTCCTACCTTTCAATCCTCTCTTTTTGGTCTTGTTCATCCATCTCTCCCCCCTCTGGAGCCCAGAGCCAGGTAGAGCTGCTTATTATGGAGGTTGCCATGTAAACAGAGCGGCAGTAACTAGTTACTCACGTCCAAAATATACATGCATGCACAAATAAACACACACGATCAATGCAAGCAATGCACGCACCCACCTACACACAGACTTTACCTCTTCCAGATGGCTTATTTGATACAGACTGACTCATGGTTGAGTTGTCTGCATCGAGGCCAACAAAGCTTTTGTTGTTTTAGGATGAACTCAGCAGGAAGCTGAAGTTTCCTCTGTAGCTGGTGCTGGTAATGTTTAAAATAACAATGACTGTCTAAACCTGACACCACCTGAAATGAAACACTAATCATTATTCACAACATCAAACTGGCATAACTGGTGGAGCGAACAGTTTTTATGTGAGGCTGTTAAATTGTTTTACTTCAAGTATTCTAATTTTCAATCAGGGGTTTACATCATTTCGGTTTTGAATCACAGTTTTTATAAACCTGTTGTTTTTGGCACTGCTGAGATTCTTTGTAATGCTGGTTCCTCCTTTTTTAACCTGTCACTCATCTGAGGATGGAAACTGGTTTTGCAGGGACAGATTGGTCTTGACCAGTAGAACAAATTAAAATCTGTTTTCAACCATTACATTATTGTTTTTATTCACCTGTATCAGCATGTTTTATACAATGTTTGTCATCCTGCAGTTGGGAATAAGACAGGTGCTCAGGTGCATCCATTGTGCTCAGCGCCCCATGTGGGTTCGGTTAGACTTGGATCTTGGATCTACAATCTGTCCACTGGCCCAGATCGTCCTACAGGGGAGGGTGCAGACTGGCGCCGAGGCTTGTGGACCTGTTGATGTCTTTGCGCGTACATGTGTAGCGTTAGATTGGTTGTTGCCCTGGCATTGCCCTGGCACGCTCGACCTGGCATCCGTTTATAGACGTTATCCTCTTCTCCTCCCACTCAGCTCCTCTCGTTTTTCACCTCCTAGAAGGGAAGGACCCACTTCAGAGTGGTGGTGGTCTGTGTTTCTTTAAGCAGTGGACGGCTGTCTCTGTCTCTCTTCATCTGTTTGCTGCAGTGACACACAACACCAGCAGCTGCCCATTCACATACAGGACAATACAACAGGAAGCACGACGACCCCACAGATTCATCATTATCATTCACCCTTGTCCAAAATGTAGAGAGTCTGCTTGTCTCTAAATCAGTCTTGGGATGGATTGGGTTTACTTTTATGCGCATTACTCTTTTATCTTCATCATCTTTAGTCTGAGGAGCAACTAGCATGACGCAGCAACACCACAAAGAAGAGGCGGTGTGGTGGATTTACCATCTGAAGAAGCTGACAGTTTTTCGCTCTGATATATGGAAACAACGTGACCTCATAAAACCTTGCCCAGTCGCAGACACACATTTAGGCCATACATACTATATCCAAGGCATATGCTGTGCAAAGAGCAGATAAGGATTGTGGTTTGAACTGAGTGCATGATTGCTATGATATGAATGAAGCTCTTTACGGGGTGAAAAACATTCTGGTCTTCTCCCAGTGTGACAGTTGTTACAGCAGATTGGATTAGCACTGTCTGGGCTTGCTGGGGCTTGCAGGGATATGCAGTGGAAGGAAGTGCACATTGCTGTGTGCGCGTTTGTGTGTGTGTGTGTGTGTGTGTGTGTGTGTGTGTGTATGCTTCTTTCTATCTTTGTGTGGACACATATTTATTTAAAACCTTCTTGGTCGCTCCATACGACTTCAAAGAGCTGTTTAGACTTGGTTTTAAGGTTCGGTGTCTGCTTCATAATGGTTCAGTTTGAGTCATCCAGACATTTAGTTGTGGTGGTTGCATTTAGGGTACAAGGGGCTAGGAAATGAAAGTGTCCTCAAAAAGATAGCAACATGCCAAGGGTTGCTGCAAGAAGGAGCGTGCATTCATGTTCATACTTTTGCATCTACTGTGCACATATTTATTGTTTGTGTGACTTTGTGTGTGTGTACGTGCGGCTCAGTGTGTGTCTGTGTGTGTGAGCCAGCGAGCGGAGGAATCTACCACACATGTGCTGGGTAGGACGCTCACACTGTGTGGGTTGAGGGTGTGTCCGCAGCAGGATTCTCCCCATGTCTTCCATCTTTATCTCCTTCCAGATTATATTACGGTGTGTGCTGGTGACACTGTTACCACTAAGGCTGTTGCCCGTAGCGACAGATTTTATTTATAGGTGCAACGCTGACCTCTGCTGGAGGAAGTGACACATTGTGAGTGATTGTTTATACGTCAAAGAAATACACTTGTGGTGTGCACTTACACTAGAGATGTATTTACGTCTGAGTGGAGTAAAAGGATGAGTTGAGAGACCACTCTGAAGCTTTTGAGCAAGGCAGTGCAAACATTGTGTAGATGTGGCAACAGAAAATACGTAACATTTTGAAATAAAAGTATTAAAAGATTAAGAGTTATATATTTTCCTTCAAGCATTTCCTTCTTCTGCCTATGCCACAGGCTGAGTCAGATTTTTCATGGTTCAGTAGCAGCTAAATGTAGTGTGAGATTAATCAGATATTACAGGTGGTGATGGTACAGTAAAGCCTCATATTTATTTCTAAAATCAGCGACTGAGTAAGTGTTTGTTTACACACCAACATCTGTGTTTATGACAGGTAAACATCCCTAAGTCAACAGAAAACCTTTGTTCCTGTGTAAGCTTCCCACCCCAGCCCCAAACACTTTATGATAAAACACACATGGCACAGCAGCTATTAAGGGGAGACTATTTTCTTTTTCCAAACTGAGTGATGTATTACAGAATAAATTCTTAAATCCAAATATTTACCACACCTCTCGCCTTGTTTGTTTATCTCCTGTTCACACATTTTTTATTTCATTCATCTTCTTATGTTTGGAGCAGTAAATCTTTGCACACACACGGCTACTGTTGGTGTTTAACGTCTTCACTAATGAACGGTTTGGTCTCAGTGTTTTGGCCTGAGGCTGAGTAGTCGCCTCGGGGTGTAATAACATTGTTACCTTCTGGGTGACTTTACAAAAGTTAAAAGAGAGAGAGTGTGGATGCATCAAGATGTTTCACCAAACTGGATGCACTCAACTGTACACAGTGGTAGTACATTCTTGACATGCATTCATTGACACACACACATTCGGACATCCCCCATCTGCCACACTCCTTTCCCCAAAGCACAGAGGCACATACACATCTACACACACACAGACCAGTGCCCACCCTTCCCCCTCCACCCCCCCCCACACACACAGAGGCTCATTCACATGGTCATTAAGTCATTAGGCTACTTATTTATTGATGTCTGCCTCCAGAGCGACTGAACATGTCAGACGATCTACTAACCGCCTGTCCTGACCATATTAGTCTATACTCTGATTCGGACTGCACTCCGGGTTTGTTTATCTATCCACCAAAACGTCTCCCTCCAACCACAGCAAGATGAATGGAGACACTTTATGTGACTGTAGGTGATGATTTATGGATGCTGCTGCTCTTCGACGGGCTTTATCAGCTGTGTGTGTGTGTCATCAGTGTTTGTTGGTCATGTGATGGAGCCTACGGGAAGTGGGTTTGAATCCGAGTAATATGACTGTTGAAAATGAGAGGTTTCGCAGAAAGACGCTCGACGAGGGCTGCACAAGGGGAGGGAAGGAAAAAGGGGGGAGGGAAGGCAGCGAGCT
>OOFC01033966.1:11332-39463 GCA_900323345.1 Pseudochromis fuscus | reverse complement strand
AGGAAGTGTGTGGTTACTTACTTTATAGACAGTCTATGCTGGCAATGCGTTTCAGGCAGTTTGTCCAGGTAGAGTTACCGTCGCGCATGTGCAAATCAGCAGGAAGTGACCGGTAGCGGAACCAAACAATAAAGAGGGAAGACAGGAAACAGCACGGTTTTGTTGTACGTTTTTTAAAAAAATGCTAAACAGCATGTTAGCCTCTCGATGGGAAATTTGAAAACAAAAAAGCAAGATTGAACAGTCACCAACAAAGTATTATGCACACTCTGCAGGAAGGAGTTTTCTTTTCATCGAAGCTCTTTCAGATTAAAATACCACATTAACAGGAAGCAGACGTTAGTCGGGGATTGACTCGGGCTCTGAGAACAATACAGCAATGTACTGATATTGGAAAATGTCCTTTTACTTTGTACTTTTGAATATTTAAGTATTTTTAAAAGTTGGTACTTTTGAATACTTAAGTATTTTTAAAGGTAAGTACTTTAGTACTTTAACTTGAGTAACATTTTGACCAACAACTTTTATTTGTAGTTGAGTAAGATTTGAGTATCAGTACTTTGACTCAAATACTGAAGTTGAGTACTTTGTCCACCACTGGGTATGTGGTGACATACCCGACCACCAGGACCGGAGTTGAGGTCTGGTCTCCTTGGAGATTAGATGGACCACCAGATCACTAATAAGAAGAGTTGACTTTAATTAATGACATTAGAGTATCTTGGGGGAAAATGTATTGACTGAGTATTTCATTATTGAACATGAGAAGTTCTGAACTGAAGTCAATTGGAGACAGCATCTAGTGGCCATCAGTGGTATTGCATCAATTTCTATATACAGTCTATGGCTGAGAAACAAACATATCTTCTGAACCCTCTGGTGTACTGTAACTGAATTTGAGGTCATCAGTGACTCAGTGAGTTGTTTTAATTACATCTCAGGTAAAGTTCATTATTCAGAGAGGGCATTCACGAGCATCAATAAGAGCAGTGTTGATGGATTACTGAGGTGACTCCAGAGTTGAACAAGGACTTTTATTAATTATGTACTCCCCCCCCAAAAAAAGCAGTGAAGCCAGGCATAGCATGAAATAGCAAACACTCAGAGAAAGACAAGACAGAAAAGTTTGTGTCGCTCCATCTCCAAGGTGCTGAGGAGCAGATCTGGCCTGATGCCTATCCAAACACCAGCCGTCTGTGCCTTCCTCTGACCTCCCAACCCTTCCTCTGACCCCTCCAGACGTCACACAAGGCCACAGCTGCATCCCAAGTCTAATGAAAAGAATGTGTAAGAAGTGGGGGACACTATTTCACCTTTAGTTGCTTGGGAAGTCCACTTGTTAAAGGCCAAAATTAGTTTTTTTCCCCCTCAGAGTGCAGTGTTGGTGCCCTTTTTTATTTTAGGGAGGAGGGGGAATGTGAGGGCTGGATCGAGTTTATATCTACAGCTGGGGAGGTCAGCTTTCCTCTGGGACAATCGGAGGATATGAGTGTTTGATGACAAGCTACGATAAGGGACTTCGTGTGAGTATGTGTGGGAGGTGCAGGGTAACGGGTACAAGGGCAGCCAGTCTTTTTTTCCCCTCCTGTTTTCTGAGGAGTGTTGCCACTGGTTAATTTTATCTCATTATTTTCAGCTTTTTCATTTTATTTAGGGTGTAACAGTGTGGAGGAGATCCCTTTCTTCTGCACAGCTGATATATATAAATGTGTACTTTCTCCTCAGTGCTATGATTTTACCCTTTATTTCTCCCCAGACAAATTTAGCTCCAAACACCAGGTTTTTGTAATTTACTTTCTAAATATCTTTCTAAATTTCTGCTTTGTGCATTCTTGTCAAACACTGCACGTACATCCACTCTCTCTCTTTGTAATGATGATGATTCAGCTTGTCAGAGTTCGACTGCGTCATACAAATGAGTAATCAGATTCCCGGTTGTCACTGTCATTCGTTGCTTGGATGTAAACTGGAAATCTACTGGGTGTTTATGAGCTTTCTCTTGCTTCTGTTGGCCTCAGGCGGCGGATTTGCAAACACTCGCTGGGTGAATGGCTTCTGCCCAAACTCCGCAGGTTGAAATTAACCAATATCTCTTATGAATTTATTTGGTGGTTCTTACAGTTTGTACCTGTGTTTTCTGTGCAATCCGAGGAAATGAAGAGGGCCCAGAGAAGCCATGTGTTTCCTGAACTGGTTTCAGTAATGAGCAAACACACATCCTTCTCATAGGTATTTTATCTGCTCCCAGAGCCCACATCAAGGCCTTGGACTGTCCTCCGAACAATGGGAGCTGGAATCCCCGCTCTCTTCTCTACGACAAACCAGGCAGTAATTTAGATAGCTGTATCTCTCTGTCTAGACACACGAGGCATGTCGGTGGTATCACTTGTTGAAACAATGCAGCGTTAATTGCTATTCGAGTGACTCAGGAGGGGGAAAACAACAAACACAGAGCAGGGATGAGGAATTTGAACATTGTTCAAGAGGATTTGGCTGCTGTTTGTGTCGATGGTAAAACATTCAGAGAGAGGGAGAGAAACAGAAAGAACAGCTCTGTTGTGGAGGTCAGACTCCACCAGGAGGGGATTTTTAGGATCAGATGTATCAGCACTAAAATCTTGCGGGTCGAGAGACACCCACGCCATTCCAGGCCTCCACAGACAGGACTCCAGTAGTAAATAATGACTTCCTGAGAAAATGCATAGCAAGATGTGTAACTTCCTTTCATTTTCCTTCTCATCTTTCATCTGGACTTGTAAAAAATCCCAGTAGACGATGTTGAAAAATCCCAATGCAAGCAACATTTTTATTTTTTTTTGGTCATAATTGGTTTGGGCTAGCAAGCAAGTTAAAGGAGAGGAGGAGGAAGAGGAGGTGTGGGTGGGGAGGGTTAAAACCGGGCCCTGTGAGTGGTTATTTCGAGTCATGTTGTGCAGGGTGGGTAATTCTAAGGTCCACTGCTTTGCTGTAATCTTCTTGCAAAGTGAGAACCCTTATGTGGTTAACCACCCATTACTGCTGCTGCTGCTCCTGCTCCCCAGTTGAACCAGTGGAAATGCACCGGAAAGGGAAAAGTCTGGCCTTTAGGTAGAGATGTTTGTAAGGGCTCATTTGAATTTTTTTTCTTCGTCATGTGCAGTAAAACAGGGATGAAAGGATAAACTAAATGATTGTGATGCAAAAAGTTCAAAATAAAGCAAACCAAGATAAGGTTAAACAAATTCTTTGTGCACAAGAATAAAATTTTGTGCAAACTTAACACAGCTGAGATAATGTACAAACTGCATTAGCTGTTAAAAAAGGGAAGTTACTGCAGCTGACAGCGACAGCCCCTTAAATCAGACTTTGTAACCTATTCTTCATGTAGACTGAAGAGTCGATCAATCATTCACATGCTACTGTATATAAACTCCTGGAGTTTGGCCAGATTTCCTTGTGTGATGTAACTTGTTGTGCAGATGTGGACAGCACTTCAAAACAGTACAACAGAAAAACAGTTATGTCATGGGAAAGTAAAACAAACACACCCACCTCAGTGGGGAGCGCAGCGACGGGCGAGGGACGCTGTTAACATCCCCAGTCCTTCAGGAGGAAGGCACGCCGAGCCAGGAAAAGCTCACTCGTAGCCTCAACACTGGAGTCCTCCCACACAATGCAAACAGCCATGAACGCTCCAGCTGTGGAAACACCAGAAAATGTGACAAGAGGCCAAAGTGTTTACAAGATTTTTTAATTTCTAAGGTATTTATAGTACACTTGTGCACTTCTGGCTGCCAGTTGTTTTTTTTAATTTATCACGTTATGTAATAGAAAAAACAATAACTTGAAAATATTCGCTGTTTTTCAAACTGTGGGACTGGTTTAACGAAAAGGTTATGACCTACAAGAGCCAAGAGCACAAAAAGAAAAGAAAGGAGGGTGTGTTTGAGGTGGCCAAAGACAGCCAGAATTACACAGTGTGTGCGTGTGTGTGTGTGTGTGTGGGAGCCTTTAAATAGTTTTTGAAAGCCTGAAAAAACATGGAGGATGGTACACTTTTCTCAACTTGTGTCTGCTTGTAATGACAGAGCTGTTGAAAATAATCAACATTTTACGAACTACTTGTGCTGCTTGTTAGTCAGTGTGTTATGTTCACACTATGTCATGTTGAAATTAAAATCAAGAAGCATCAGTTGGTGGCAGGTAATGACTGATATCACCACTTTAACACCAGCGATTTGTGCACACAACTCCGTCTAAATCACAAACTCACCAGTCCCATTTGAATGCAGCATGTCTGTTTCTGATTTTGTGCGTGGACTTCATGTAAAACTATACTGAGAATGGAGTCACAGCTCAATTAAGAACATGCAGCACATTTCCTGTTGTCAGCAAGAACGGGGTTTTCATGGGAAAAAGCTCAAGCATGATGCATACGAGAAAAAATCAAAAAGGAGAAAAAACAGGAAACTTTGGCTTGATAACACTGCCTGTTAATCACACCGATCATATAACAGGAAGATAGTGACTTATCAAACCATAGATGTACTATGACCTTGAGTTTAAGGCAAGGGGTTTTCCATTTTTGATTTTTTTATTCTCACAGTTCTGTTCACATAAGTTTGTCGAATACAACCTGGTTTTTTAAGACAAAATAAAAAAGTAGTTGAGTATGTAAAGTGCATGACCTACTAACAGGTTCTGTGCTGTTGTGCTGTCATGTATTATCTGGCTGTAGGCAAAAGCCATTGACACATTTTCATATTCAAATGTGCAAGTGTGGGAACAAGTGTGATGTGTTGTATGTGCAAACTCAACACCTGCTCCACCCGAAAACCCTCAAGTTGTGACATACAGTGTTACACACATGCTTCATGTTAAACTATTTCGGACTGCAAATGATTTCTACATTCGAGTCATGCTACTGGCCTTAAGCGATAACGCAGGCGATAAAACATTAGTTCTGTGTGCGAATGCATTGTTTTATGTAATGGTTAAAAAGTCCTTATTCAATCACCCTGACTCATCCACCCCGATCTCGTCCAACCTGTGTCTCTGCATCGGGGATTGTGCTGACTTGTGTTTTTCTACCTGCTGCCTCTTCGCCTGTTTGCTTCGGCATGTCAAAGTGAAAACATCGTTTGGTTTCTGCAAGCATGGGTATGATGGGTTGTCTGCAGGCAGGGTCTGGTCTGCACGGCTCAGCACTGCCAGCCACAGTTGCTGCACAGTGTAAATATTTCACCCTTCGTCGAAATGCTCACCCCCTGCTTTTTTTTTTTTTTACTGGTACAATAACAAGCTAGAAGTCTGAAAAAACAAATCCTCTCTTTGTTTTCTGTCAGTGGCAGGATTTACACATGGCTCTCTGCCTTTTCATGTCACAGGTGCGCCTGCCATTTCACATTTCAGTCCAATATTTGTCCCAGTGCTATTGTCTGTGCTCACTGTGACACCAGTTTGTGACTCAGTGGCAATTAATGGAGTCTGTCTAGCAGCAAAAAGTATGCACATGAATGCAACAGTGCTTTTTTTTTTAACTGTGTGCAGGCGTCTGGGGGGGGGGTCGCTGTGACTAAGGCTCTTTGGTCCTCTTCACTTCTCTCAGAGACCCCTGTCCCACTTACGGTGCAGACCTATTGTGCACAATGGTGAAGGAAGAAAAAGAAAGCAAGACAGCAAGACTCTTCAGTTGTCTCAGAGTGGGATTTTACTGACTGAATAACCTGTGGTGTGCCCAAGGGATGTGTGACACAAGGTGTGACAAATGGTTTTCTGTATTCCCTCAGAGGTAAAGGTGTGAAAGTGACATAATTTCTAATGAAAAAAAAAGACACATTTACCTTAAAGAACCTTTTGCAAAGGTGTGGTGTGGATGTGTGTTTTCTGCATTTCCTCCATTTAAAGAAAAGGCACATGGTAGAAGGTTGTATTGTGTATAACCACATAAGAAAAACGGGCCACCCTCACACTCTCTCTGCCACCGCTTCCTCAGGAAATACCCAGGCCATGGCTTGCAAACCAGGTCTGAGATCAGAGGGTTCACTGCTTCTCTCACCAGCAGGGTTTATGGTTTTCTATAGCTGAGGAGGAAGGGGGTGTTTTTTTTTCCTTCAACTCAGACATTTAAATGCATCTTGCTGTGCATCACTTCTACATCCTCTAAGCCTACCATGTCTCAAATTAGACACTTCCTTGAACAAATTGCTGTTTAGCAAGTCTGATATTCAACCACCATTGTGCTGGCATAGTAATATTTGCATTTACAGTTTAAGCCGACCCTTTGCAGGTATTTGCTTGTACACTGCAGTACACACATGTCCTCAGGTTGTCACTGAAAAATCATTCGATTTCCCCAAAACAATTATAAAAAACGTCAACATTTTAAACTAAAAAGGGATGCACTGTTACAGAATCATAACACCACAACATGTCTGGGAGTCAAGCCAAGTTGGAGCTTGGCTTGAGTCTCAGTGGTTGCTTTGCCCTATTTACATTGTTGCCAAAGATTAGATGAGAAAGTCAAAACTGCTGTCATATATTTACAGTAAATATGAAGCTACAGCTAGCAGCTAGATAGCTAAGCTTAGTATAAAGACAAGAAACAGAAGAAAGCAGGTAGCTTTACAGAAATGACACATGGTGCTGTAAATTAGGTCACCGGTTTTCTTTGTACTTCTATGTTGATGATATATGAACCTCAGTGGCTTCGGATTTAGGGTCCACGCTGCCATCTCTACGTTGTAATCACAAGCTCAAAGCGCTGTTTAAATGCAACATGTTTTTTGGGGGATTATGTGATTTGCTTCAGTATCTTCCTGGAGTCTCTGATGGTGACTATGAACCTAAGGTGAGTATAATCCAGCAAATTTGTGTTTTAAAGGTGCTGTGCTAGGACCTTAGGTCAGTGAAACTAGCTGTTTGCCCCTGCTTCCTGTGTTTGTGGTAAGCAAAGTTAAACTTCTAAGTGAAACCTCTAACCACAGACTGTATTCAAATATGGACAAAACAACAGGGTCTCAAAAATTAGGCTGAAGTGAAAGAGCAAAAAAGTGCAATACCCTTGATGGCCACTAGATGCTGGCTTCAAAAAACTCTGCCTCCAACTCTGACTTCAGTTCAAAAATGGTCATATTCAATCATGAAATACTTAATTCTTCTCATCAGTGATCTGGTGGTCCATCTCAAAACCATTTCATCATTAGGTAGATATCAGTTTTAAAAAAGAGGAAGATTTAGGGGCGTGGTTAGGCTGATGGACAGGTCTGGTCTTATTGGAGACCAGGGTTAAACCCCCCTCCTCACTCCTCCCTTCATAAACGAATACGGCTCCAAAAGAGCAACATGGGCCTGTTGAAATGCCAACTTCCTGGCATCAAAACACGAGACCACAAACCAACAGGTGATGTCACATGAGCTTCACTCATTCTATATACAGTCTATGTTGCTAACCCTTAGGGATGAGTGAGTACAGCACTATCTGTATCTGTTTAGCCATTCACATTATCTGTATCCATAGCTGTACTCGGAGGGGGCGGGGCCTAAACCGGAAGTGGGCATAGTTTAACCGGAAATGGGTGGGATTTAAATCTGTACATTTTTTTAAGTGAAAACTATTAGAACAGCCTCAAAATTGAGATTCACACCAAAGTTGTTTTTTTTTTTATCACAATAGTAAACGAACTTCACTGTCTGCACCGTCCCTGAGGACAGCTGTGTGGAGGACAAAAAAAAAAGGCCAGGGTGTAGGAAGTGACTGACGCGAGACGAGCTGTTTACAGCTCTGTCTTGTCAAATGCACCGTGTACTAACGAATTAAGTAAACTAAGAAATTTTAAACAGCACACAAACTGAAAGAGAGGCGAGCTCAAGAAAACCTACAAAACCTGACCAGAGTGGAGGCACAAGGCTGGTGACCCACACGACACGAGCCATTTTCAGCTCTGTCTCTCATCACATGCACCGTGTACGTTACGAAATAAGTTCACCATCCCCCTTTTCCATCAAACAAGAACCAGTGCTAGGTCCGTGCTGGTGCTAGTCCTGGTGGTTAGTTGGTTCAGATCCCGTTTCTCCTATGAACCAGTTTGCTTTTCCACTGGCAAGGACCCAAGTTGGGGCCGCATCACCGTAAAAGGTCAGTACATAACTGCATAGGTAGCTAGTTCACAACAAACTACTGTTACCCTGTTACTATGATACTCATGCCCTGCTTGGCCTCGGCAAAAATGTCGAGTACTCGTTTGAACCGAATATCCGGCTCATCCCTACTAACCCTGTAGCAAAAAAAAGCTGATTGGAGTACTTTCTACTATCGTGAGCTACTTCTAAAATGTTGTAGTGATTCCTTGTGTTTTTAGTTTTACTTTATTTATCGAGCTTGTTTCTTGGTTTTTACTTAGTTCTATTGTGTTTCTTATTTCCTCCTGTGTTTCTCTGTCTGTGTCTTGCCGCTTCCTGTTTTATTTTGTAAAGTTAGTTACCTTACGTGTCTTCTTTAGTTCGACTTCCTGTCTTTGATCATCGACCCCGCCCCAATTACTTCCACCTCTGTTTGATCTCCCCAGGTGTATTTAGTTACCTCTTCCCATTGTCTTTGTCAGGTTGTAGTTGTCTGATGTCTGTGTCTCCTGTGCTCCCTGTAATTGTCGTACCTTGTTTTGGATTTTGGCCTCTGGTTTATGTTGTCATACCCTTGTGCCTTTTATATCAGCTTTTATTTTATCAAAGCTGTATGTATGATATTACAGCAACTCACAGCCCAGGAATTGTACTCAGATCCAAACCTATCCAAAAACAGACCATGCTAGCAGAAAACTAGCCTTCTTAAAATACTGAATGATGTCAGCTACTATAAATACACTAAAGACTGGCCTGATATCCAAAGAAGCTGCAGTGAAACACTCCCTGTTACCTACAGCATCCTCTGTCACTCAGTCACACTGATTTATGAACTTAATGACTCCTTCGACAAGCCACAGTGTACAACATTAATTACCAAGCTGCTCATTTCCTACCACAGATACCAAGTAATATGACAGGGATATATAGTCTTAAGAGCATGCAAAGTCAGTAGGCCAAATATTTATAGCTGGCTGGGGACTGAAATCTGTGTGTGGGACAGAGTCTTGGGAGAATCATGACCGATGACCTGCTTACTTAAAGAAAAGTTTTCCTACTGCGCCTCAGTATGTACAACGCGCCCAGCTCTCTCCAGCGAAAGTCACATGTGCCGTCCAGACTCTGCTGCTTTTTGTGTTGTCGACCAGGATACTTAAATCCTAACATCGCACACATGGCGGCGGGGGCTCTGACTGACTGAGCTGGCTGGAGGCAGGATCATCTCATTAAAACCACTGGTATCCAAACAGAGCTAAAAACCCAGCTCCTCATCCTTCCTGCTCGGCTCAATCATCTCCCGCATAAGCTCTCTAATAAAACCTCGTATTTAAACAAACCCATCCCATCTGATCTTTAAACCTCATTCTGCTCCAACACCGCAATGATCTGTTTATAGTGATTAAGGGCAGCATCTGCCTAAAAAAGGGCAGAATCATGCATAAACATGTGACTCACAGCGAGGACAGTGGGAAAAAGGATTGGGGGATAATTGGCTTGAATTGATACAAGACGAGGACACTGGAGCCGCTGCCAAAGATCAGACCAAAGCACGCTGAAGCTCAAAGGCGAATCATGATGATAGTAACAGCAACCATGTGTTCAAATAAATTACCTTCCCCAGCAATGACACAGCTCTCCGTTCACGTTGGACAGCCCGTCATAATAAACACTTAAGTTGGATGAAACTAATCAGAAAGTTGATTTCCAAGGAACATCAACAAAAAAAAAAGTAACACAATATGGCTGCTGGGAAGTGAGAGTATTTTCTCTGAAAGTGTCCAGATGAGGTAGGTTTTTGGAGAGTTTTGCCTCCCTGGGAATTGAGAGCGGAGGCTGAGGTGCGTGTTGTTGCATGTTGCTGAAAATGTTCTCATGCTAGGTTTTTAGTTCCTCATCCCCAAGGGTCACACGTTAGAAAATACTCCTTGTTTCCTGGTTCGGGGTTTTTACAGTGGAATAGCTCACATAACTTCACAGCTCACAGTAACACAGCCAGAGGGGTGTTGGGGTCCCCTGGTCGCCATGTGCTGGGCCCTGTCACTGTTATACTGTCCAGAGTCACACAACATGCATCACTGACAGCAACTGGAGACCCACAACTGTTTCATGTCTCTGTTACATACCTACACTGCTGCCTGAAGCCATGCATCACCAGATGGTCTGACAAAGTGTGCTGCCATCTAATAAAAAAGTACATTTGATAGCATATCTTGCTAAGTTAAAAAAAGAAAACATCAGACTTTTAGCCAACTGACGAGATTGCTGCAGCTTTTAATTCAAAATCCAACAGTTACTTTAAAATCTCTGTAATTAGTGAGTTTGCTCTTGGTTGGTAAACTCTGGATTGGACCTCATCTTAAGCTGCTTTCACCCTCAGTACTCAAAACATTTAAGCCCAAAGTCCAGTATGTTTGGCAGGTGTAATGGTTGCATGCCGCACCTCGGCAACGTAGGGCACTATGTACCCGGGTTCGGGAGGAAGAGGTGTACTGCTGTGTACTGCTGTTGAGGACATAACTTAACTATCACCCAATTCACATCTTCAAATATAATAAAGTTGTTCTGTGCACCACCTGTCTCAGAAATCAGTATATAAACTGTATACAAAAGATTAGCTTCTCAAAAGTAAAGCCAATGTGGAAGTGCAGAAAAGTGCAATACCATCTATGGCCACTAGATGCTGGCCCTAAAAATCTGTGGCTCTATTTGACTCCAATTTAAAAATCATCATTTTTAATCATGAAATATTCAGACAAGACATTTTTTCCACAAGTCATTTTGATGTCATTAGCTGAAGTCTCATTCTCATTAGTGATCGGGTGGTCTGTCTGAAAATCATTTCATCGTTAAGTAGATATTATTCTTCAAAAGTGGAAGATTTAAGGGTGTAGTTAGTTTGTTGGCAGGTCTGGTCTCAAATGATTTACAGGAGGTTTGGAGGCTCATTGGGCAGCGTCCTCAAGTTCAAGGGTCAGACCCGCCTCCTCACTCCTCCCTTCATATCCAAATATGGTCACTTCTGGCTCCAAAATTCCAACATCGCCACGTTCAAATAACAAACTCCTGGCTTCAAAATAAAAGTCGGCAAACAAATGGGTGACGACACAGTGACTACAGTTGTGCTCATAAGTTTACATACCCTGGCAGAATTTATGATTTTTTTTTGGCCATTTTTCAGAGAACGTCAATGATGAGAGAAAAAACTTTTTTCACTCATGGTTAGTGGTTGGATGAAGCCATTTATTGTCAAAAAATTGCATACTCTTTTCGAATCACAATGACAACAGAAACTACCCAAATGACCCTGATCAAAATGGCCCAAAAAAATCGCAAATTCTGCCAGGGTATGTAAACTTATGAGCACAACTGTATGTCCATTTTTCATATACAGTCTATGGCAGGGGTGTCCAATCCTGGTCCTGGAGGGCCGCTATCCTGCATGTTTTAGATGTGTCCCTCTTCCAACACACCTGATTCAAATGACCAGCTCATCATCAAGCTCTGCAGAAGCCTGATAATGATCCTGGTCATTTGGTCCATGTGTATGCAGATCTTAACATATCTGCTTCCTTGAATAACAAGTGAGAATTGTGTCTTTTTTATTTTAAATCTGCATTTATATAGAACTCCTATGCTCATGAAAGTCACATGGGAAGTTGTGTAAAAGAAATGTTTTGGGTACAAGCGGTAACACCAGCTGAAAGTAGCTGCCGGGCAGAAGCAACATGGACGCCAAAGGAAGTCTTCTTATTCAAATCACATTATCTAATGTTCCTGTTACTGTTGCTGACATCCAACAACATAATTAGTAGACGAAGCTGCTGGAAAACATTTTCTCAGACATTTAAAATATATAAAAAATTACAATATATGAACTTCAATTAACTTTTATTAGTGTCACTCATCACAACTCGGAAACCTGGAGCTTTCAGAAAACGTCCACTTAAGAGGTTGTGAAAACACAAGAGGGGGGAGTTCACATGGACCCTCCTCTAGTGGTGACAGGTAAGTAAACACTTTGCTGCACTGACACATTAATACACATTTTTACTGAGTGTGAACAGCACAGAGATTGACAGAAATAAATTGCTCCTTTAAAGGTATGAACATGTCACCCACTGCAACAGGGTGACTCACTGATGTGTTTTTAATAGTTTATGTACAAGAATAAAGCTTCATGGCACAGGAATAACATCTATCACTATTGAATTCATAGGCTTAATAAATACATTAAATCCACTGGTGTTTTTGTGTAAAAGAAAACGAATAATCTCACGTTTGAATGAGATTACACAAAGTGATTTTCGTTTAAGGGTAAGGTTTTGAGTCATGGTTTTACTTACGGCCTTTGCAGGAATTAGTAAGCATTGGTTATGACATCAGTCTGTGTGTGTGTGTGTGTGTGTGTGTGTGTGTGTGTGTGTGTAAGGATGTAAGTGTGTGTGGGTGTGTGAACTGAGTTGGGTGTTCTGCAGAGAAAAGTTAAAGTGCAAAGGTAAGCTTGTTGCTACAACAAAATCACACTGCAGTGCGAATGAAGTGTGCGACCCGCCGACAAGTTCAATAACTCAGCTCTCACATTTTGACACATGGAGTGTTTCTGTTACGTGTATACAGTACGTGTGATCGTGTGAGCATGCACACTTTATGATGATGTGTGTGCGAGCCAACCTAAGCTGGTTTTAATAGGTTCCAGAGGTTGGACATGTGTCAGCCAATAAAAACACAAGAACCTACAAAATGTTGAGCAATTCAGTTCCTGTATTGTTGAGTTTATCAAGGCAGGCGGTGCCAAAAACAGTTGACCTGTTCTGCTGGTTGTGTGTGTGTGAGATAATACTTTCACACACATTTCTTGCCCCAGCCACAGGAAAAAACACAGAAAAGGGAGAGTCAGTGAAACAAAAAGTCCATGATTAAAAATGGCCGCCGATCCAAGACCCCACAACCAGAGGGAAGCAGCTCCATTTACGAGCCAGTAATTTAAAAAATCATGCTTGTCTTGTCTTTATTACAGTTATTAGTCTGATGAAACACAACTCACGTACTTCAAAGCAAAGCACTGAAGCACAGGCAATTTCTAAATCCATCCAAAGTGCCTCCCGATGCTCCGTCGTTTCCCTCCCTTTCTCTTCTTTTTATGACAACACACATGAAACCAGAGAGGGAATAACAATACTTTTGGTTTCAGTTAAGTACAGGATCAGTGAAACATACCCAGTCTGGCCCCTGTGATGGTCTGGGTGAGCCAAACAGCCTGCTGGTTTCCCCTGCTCGGGCCCACACCACACTCACAGAGCTCGCTCGTAATGAAGGGTTTCTGCTCGGCTTTTTTTGGACCCACTATGGAACAATGTACAGATTATATTTACTGAGAAAATGCATCTCAGATATAAGCAGAGAGACAGAGGACGGGAGGAAGTCAAACTTTATGGCGTATACGTATCTTTGTGATGTTCAGAAAGTCAAATATTTTCCGAAGGACTGTCATGTAGTAATAACCATTGTTTATCTGCGTGGATGTGCAAAGAGTCCCATAATAAAATCCTGCCATGCATACAGTCATAAATAATCATTTGACTAGCTTTCACTAGCAAACAGGCACTAAGTAAACAGATATAATACAATGCAATCACAAAGAATATTAAAGCCGTTTATTGTGGCTTAAAGTATCTGTATTTATTTATTTTTAAGAGCTCTGAGGAATCCCAAACCACAGAGGATTTCACCACAGCATCCAACTAATGAAAACAACACTGACCACGATCATCCTCTCCCTCAGATGTCACTGCAAGATTTAAAAAACCATCTCTGTTAGTTACACCTTGTCATTCTCACACATATGTTACAGTGATAATGGTTTCACTCAAAACAGACGATTGATTTTAGACTAAAGCTCATTTCAGCTCGTCACTGCCAGATTTATTCACCCAGATAGCCAGCACATCAAGCTAATGTTAGCTAGCATCATTTGAAAGAATAAGAAAAACTGCTCAAGCACAACCCTGTTTAGGTTAGTTTTTGTTTGTTCACATCTTTAAGAATTTTCAATCTCAACTACAAGAAAATATGTTTGATAAACATATCTCATGTATTGTTAGCTACTTCTAGTGGCTAAGATATCGCTGGACAGTGCAGTTCAGGAAGGAATAACTACCGTATTTTCCAGACTATAAGCCGCTATTTTTTTCCCGACGCTTTGAACCCTGCAGCTTAAACACCGGTGTGGCTCATGTATCGGCGGCACAAAGCTCGTTGGCTTTTTACAAGCTAGCAAGCTCCGTGCCGCCGATACATTTAGCCTCGTCACATCAGACCCGGTCAGAGTGGACCACATGAAACTGTTTGAATAAATTCAATAGCGGCTTATAGACAGGTGCGCTAATAGTCCGGAAAATACGGTAAATTGTTTTGTTTGGGCTCATTAAATCTTACAAAGCTACGTCTTATACATAGACAAATATATGGATGAAATAACCAACATGGCGATGAAATGCTAAACTCTTGGCTTCAAGTCCACAAACCAATGGGTAACATCATGTTTGCGTCATCTGTTTCTATACACAGTCTATGGTATTATATCACACTGACAACAGTAATTCATTCATCAGTGTAAATCAGTAGATACAGTTTGTTTAGGTTGAAGAAACTTTGATTTGAGACTGTTTGAAATCAGAATTTGAAACGTGACTTTCTTGTTTTTCTTGCATTACTGATAAATTCTTAATAAAAAAAAAAATCAACGCAGAAGGGAATAATCAAAGAAGCCATTGTTTTAAAGGGCCAACAGCCAAAGCAGTTAGAGAGAAATATGAGGACATGAATTAATTTAATCTACCCACTGTGTCCATGCCTCTCACCTTATCAGCCTCCCTGCATTTTGCTGCATTTTTCATAGAAACAGCTTCCTCGTAGGAAGTCGGCCTGTTGAGTTTGGCCTGTGAAATTTACAGCACTTATTTTCATTGGAAGTGAAACCCTTATAGAATAGGTGGGTGAATAGAGCTGTGGCCAGTTGCCAGTGTATGCTGAAAGGTAGCAGCTATTGAATGCAGACAATGGAGTGTTGTAATGAGGTATTTTTAACCATCACGCTAAGTACCCTGAAGTCACTTTTACATCATTTGCTATGGAAGTGACAGTCTCTATGTATGCAGTCTGTCAGCCTGAGATCTGTCACATTGCCTCAATACATACTAGATTGGCTATTGTATTACTAATCTGCCCCTACCTGTTTGCCGCCTGGTTTCCTTTATATACAACTATGCAATCTCTCATTCACTGACTAACACCCTGGTGGAAGTAATTCATTGCTCTGTGCTGGGAAAAGCAGTAAATAAACCTCAGCAGATGTGGTGTCGGTGGCTGTAATAAACAACCCAGCAGGGAGACACGCAAAACGTCTACAGCAGAAAACTATTTTCTGACTCGTATCGGGTGGTACCTGAAACCCAGACAACAACTGAGGATCCGTCACAGGGAGTGATGCTGAACTTTCCCAAACATCACGACATAAAATGAGGCACTTCACGGCTTTTCTCTGAAGGGAGCTCTTCCCAGAACCTGACCCCTGACAGAGAGCGCTGGTGGGCTCTGTAATTGAAGAGGTTTGAATAAATCTCACAGAAACCGGTTACTAATTCTCATGACTCACCCCGACCATGCAGCCCGTCATACATCCCTCTCCCACCCACACCCACCCTCACCCCCCCTCAATGTGGGAACGCTCTTTCTTCCATTCTGTCCTCCAAGATGAACTCATCCCAAACCACCGCTGTATGAACAAAACAAGCTTTCATAAAACTGCCCCTTCACATCTCACCCCGCAACCCCCCTTAAACAGCTAATGTGGAAAAATATACATATGTATTAAGGAATGAACGAGCTGGTCAATGACCAGCATATGAACGCCAGTGAATTATAAATGACATTCTGTCGAGGGTAATGTCATTTTGGAAAACTCTTAAATGTCAACCTTTCAGGAATAAGAAAAAAAAAACACTCTGATTGACCATTACACATTTTTCACAGGATCATTTCATTCCTTTAACGCAGGTTTAACATGAAAAAATCACAACCAGAGTTGGAAAACCTCGACTTTCACAGACAAACCCTATTAGGAAAGAATGGCTCTTTATCAACGATGAGCTTCAGAGACTTATCGGAGAATGTAGGACACCAAATGCTCCAAGGGTGGAAGGTTAAATGTTAAAATGTGGGAATGTGGAGACAGAGAGAAGGAAAAATGGATCATAGAGCGAAACAAAGCCTCCATGGTTTGTGGGAAAAAAGAGGAATGCAGATATCACCAGTGATAAACGTTGCTATAAAGTCTGTTTTTTAGCTTGGTTAAGTAAAACATAAAACATCAAAAGAGAGGACTTTTGAGCAATAGTAACAAAAGTAACTCAGTGCTCTCCATGTTGCTCCTCATTTTCTGCTGATGCTGTACAAAAGTATCATTCAGTCCATTCTGTTGTATTGTTCTTCCTGTTTTTACACCATGCTGTCAGTCTCCAATGGAAACAAACTCCTTAAAATCACTCACACAGCATCTAAAATCAGCGGCTCTCCTACCCCAAACATTTCAGAACTGAATGATAGAGCAATAGCCCGGATCGCCAAAACAATTGTTTCAGATACAGATCACCCTCTTTATAACTTCTTCCAGCTTCTCCCCTCTGGACGCAGATATCGGACTCTTAAATATAGACGGGCCTGTTTCAACAAAAGTTTAATTCCATCAGCTATTGCCATTTTAAACAAGTTACCTCGCTTACTTACTTGACAAACTATGTTAAATGTTGTTTATTGTTCTCTTTTTGTAATCTCTGTCTTTTGTGATTGTTTATTGTCTTTGTGGTGTATGTGATGGTGTCAAAATATCCTGACTTAATATGTAAGGCTGTGGAAACAAATTTCCCTTTGTGGGACAATAAAGACCTATATATGTATCTATCTATCTATTGTTTGAAGAGTTAGATAATAAGATGAATGACACTGCCATATCATCTGTATGATAAATGAAGCTACAGTTGGGAGAAGATTACCGTATTTTCCGCACTATAAGGTGCATCGGATTATAAGGCGCACCTTCAATGAATGGCCTATTTTAAAACTGTTTTCATATATAAGGTACACCGCATTATAAGGTGCATAGAATAGAAACTACTGTAGTGGCTGGGGTTGTGTTATCATCCATCTAGATGAAGCTGCACTAAAGTGAATGTCAACAAAACAGTCAGATAAGTCAGTCAGTCAAACTTTATTAATAGAAAACAAACCAACGTTCTGACAACTCCGTTCACTCCCAAAACAAGCTAGTACATTCACAATACAGTACCGTACGTATCGGGAGCTCTTACCGGTATTTGCGCCGCCTTCGTTGAAAACAATGTATTTCAAGGTACAACAGGTAGTGCAACTTTTTATCACGTAGTTAGTGCATCACAAACGTGGAGGGAACTTTTCCCTGATTCAGTAAACACGTAAAACAAACAGTCTGATACCGCTACGGTAAATCAAACGTTAGTGCAATCACAATATATGCTCCCTGACTACGGTAGCCATAATTAACCAATATTGATCCATATATAAGGCGCATCGGATTATAAGGCGCACTGTCGGTTTTTGAGAAAATTAAAGGCTTTTAGGTGGAGCTTATAGTGTGGAAAATACGGTAGCTTAGCTTAGCAGTGACTTATTGGAGACTCCAGGAAACAGTGTGGATTCAACCCCATGTAAAAAAAACACCCTGGTAGACTTATAGTTCATCATTTGTACAGAGGTGATGGGAGGTGGATTTGTTACCTTTGGACAGAGCCATGCTAGCTGCTGGTTGAGGCTGCATATTGAAAATAGTATTAATCTTCTCATCTAACTCTCAGTATATCATGCCAGTGAAAATGACTCAAAAAGGAGAACAGGGGCTTTTTGTACGATGAGGTAGAACATTTAATAATAAATACAAAGCTGATTCTCCATGCAGGCCAAACGAGCTTAGCGGTCAACTGAAACCCGGCTCAGTGTAGCTCGTGGGACTGGGTTTCACTGATGCCATTGTGGATTTTAATAAACACAGCTGCATGTGAGCTGAGACGAAGTCATGAATAGGCAGAAATTGACTAAACAATCATTCATCTGCAGCGTGGAAACTGCAGCGACCTGAGCAACGTGCCAGCTCGAGGGTGAGAACTGGTGAAGGTTTACATAGGAAATGAGGATGTTTGTGTTTGCATATAGACACAACTGACATTCACATATGCTCCATTTATGTCTAATCAAAATGGTCCCGAATGGCAGCCTCTTCCTGTGTTTATTTGCACCAGAAATCCCTGCAGACTTCAAGCAACAAAGCTTTTCCCGCCTCCTGACTTTTAAGTCAAATATACTTGGGAACAAATTTTAAAAAAGTTCCAACAAGGGGAAGTAATTGAGTGCATATTAAATGAGCAGACTCTCTATAAAGACCTTCTGTTTTTAACTTTTGGACCCGGATCAGAGCAAAACAGCATGAGAAGGTCGGGGCTGGTGAAAGAATTTACACGTTCCACAAAGCACACTGTATGTAAACGTCACTTTTTACAAGGATCTGAGGCCAGTTTTAAAGATTTGCATCCATTTGCATGATGGCGGTGAGAGCCCGATTAAATTAGACGCAGAAGAAACAGCAGAGCATTCAATCGCGTTGACTGTGAGGCATGAAGACGGGATGGCAAACATGCAGGCTGAGCAGCTGGAGCATGGGGACTGCGAGGTAACAGCCTGACTGAAACACACCGCACTACATGGAAACAGTGGAAAAGAAACATGTCCAACATTTACATATGTTCTTCCCATTTCCCCTTATTAGGAGCTCAGAGATGAGGTCGCTGCCCAGCACAGCTGCACATGAAACAGTGCGGCAGTAAAGCTGGACTTTGACAAAGGCAGACTATTTCTAGGGTTCCCATAAATCTCTGGCAGTGGGTACAGTACTGGACACTACATTTGACTTTACACAGCTCCTGCGTTTTTTCCCCCACACTGGGCTCTGTAGCTTTTTCCTCCAATCACTGTGGACGCCAACACACAAACACAGGAGGAGCAAAAAACATGGCCTCGATTTGACCTTCAAGAAAGACATCTATCACAACTCCTTCCTCTGTTCTAACTTTGACCATTTGGTTTCTTAATATTTCCCCTAATTTGAAACTGTTCCTTAATCGTAAAAGGTCCTTTAAATGAGGCGTCTACTGCACTGAGCAAAGCATGAGACTTAAAGTAGATCCCGAGTGCAAAATGCATTAACAACTGATTGTTTCTTTTAAGCAGGTGTGAAGTCTTTCTATTGTGTTCTGCAGAGTGACATTACACGAGGCGGCTGTGTGTGTCGCTGTTAGCACGAGGTGAGAATCTCATTTTGAGGTGTGATTCGGCACCATATGTGCCCCCACTAACCTGACAGCGTGTGCGATACAGTTGGTTTTAAAAGACGTGTGTGAACTAAACATAACAGGGGGTTCACACTTTTTCTTAAAGCAGCCAAAAAAAAAAAAAGGGTCCGTGCATGAGAAGCTTTAAGACTCAAACATATCATCAGTCACTTCCAAACAGCAGCCAGACAAGTAGACAACACACAAACAGCCGTAAATCTAAAGCTGGCTATCATGACAAAAGCAGGACTGACTGACGGACTTCCGTTCTGCGAGTGCATTAACGTCACAGGACAAAAAAAAAAAAAAAAAATCAGCCTGAACCCGGTATGTGTTGGACAGAACAAACTGAAGACAGACAGCTCCCCCTCACTCCCCTCCAGGCGGGGGGACGACTGGGTGGGTCCAGCCTCTCCGGTCACTCTGTGCTAAAAGCTGGTGGCCTGAGGGGAGCAGCAGTGACAGAGCAGCTCCCCACTGTGGGAAAAAAAAAAGGAGACGGAGCAGAAGAGTCCTGCTGTCGTGTCTTTGTGTGTTAACTAATCAGAGGCCGCATGCTGAGAGGTTGTCACAGTGTCACAGGGTGCGGGGTGGGGGGTTAAACCGCCGCTCGGCTGAGGAGGAGACCTGCTTATCGCTTGGGTGGGCGTTAGGAAGCGGTGGGGGGGAGATGGGGGTCAGGAGGCATCTACAACCAGACAACTGGAAATCAGTTAAAGTGGACAAAACACTTACTTCAGACAAGCAGGTGGGGTGAGAGCAGCTAAAATAAGATCTGCTGTTTTTAAGAAATGACCATGTACAGGAGTGTAACTCTGAGTTAGGACCACCAGGGTGGAAACATGTTAATTCATAAAAGAAAAAAAACGCCCATATATATATAAACATGTTTAGTAATATCTGTAATTATTACTGGGTGTGGAAATGAGTAAGTTGCCAATTATATGCACGTCACTCTGTAGTCACAGCCTGTGTGTCAGTTCCTACCAGTGACTTCATCTGTGTGTTTCTCAAGGATATCCCCCCTCTCCTTTCTAGGCACAATGAAGCAGCTTCCTGTTTGGAGAAGGCCCGGTCCAGGCCTTCGCTCACCCCCCCAACACCTACGCAATTTCCCCACAGTTCTGCTGTGATGCTCCCTGATTATTGTAAATGAAACAATCAGGGTTTTCTGAAAAAGGTTTAGAAAGGTTTCCACTACAGCAACCAGCAAAATAATTAATACTCACGTCTGCACTGAAAGTTAGCCTTTGTCCCAGTGACACTGCTCAGAGTGAAAAGTAGGAGCTTTCACTTTCAGGACTCATGAGCTGTAGTTGAAATGAAACAATTCGCTCATTATCTGTGGATTATTTTCTGCAGGGTTCATTGTTTAGCCCACAAAATGTCAAAAACACTATTTGATAAAGTCCGTCTTGTTTTGCCAAAGTAACAACTGCAAAAATAAAGTTAAGTATGATTCAGAACAGAAAGTTAATTTGAATGGATTTGATTTTAATTCACAACATTGTTGCACTAACAACAGAAATGTTAACAAATGGATTTCACATTTAAATTAAAGCTGAAAGAACTAGCACCTGAGTTATTTTGTGCTTTTTTGTTTTTATTGTTGTGATCTATAATAGGTTCTGCCATCTGTAATTGCAAATTATTTCAGGAAATGCTCGTGAAAAGTACTTTATGCTGTGAATAAAGAATGTTTTTCACTGTGATCACATGTCCTGCTGTGTTTGCTGTGGAGTTAGTGAGTTTAATGAGACACAGAAGGTGAATAAATTCAGTTAATCACAGTGTTGGAAAGAGAAAAAAAACATCACCACCTTAATTATTTTCTTGTGCCTCACAAAACAAACACAAAGTAAATTGTAAGGAAGATGTTAACTACTAAAATACTGTGTTTTACTTTTTGTTACCAGTGTGAATTATGTGTCTTTGGCACTAAAACGCCTGAAAATATGACTTTGAAATCACTAGTGTGGAAACCAGTGCACATTGTGTGAAGTAGTTACACTTTGTAGATGAAAAATATCTTTCTTATATGTAATTTTCTTTCTCTTTTTTGGTTGGAAAAGCCATATTAACCATGAAAAATAAATTATTACTCATAGCAGTAACAAGTATTTGCCTTTAAACGTGCATGAAAGAGATGTTAAAAAAAAAATAGGAGTCCTATAAATTGCATGTTTGCCAGAAAAAAGTGAGTTTTGATGTGCAAGCTGAGAGATAATTACAGATGAAGTTATTTTCTGAAATCTGGGGTTTCTGCTGCTAAACAGCCCCAGCTGCACCACTCTCACAAATGACTGTTTTTCCACCGACAAATTAACTTGCGGGTTTTTAGTTTGGAGAGGACTCCTCAGTGTGATGCTTCTCTTTTATTAACTGTGGGAAAGAGAGAGGTTTGCACATTTTCTGACAAACCTGCAGAGCAGCATAGAGCCGTAATTACACTTCAGTAACGTGTTGAATACAAACGGATCAGGAGGGAAAATGCACTATGTGGCTGTACCCCGGGGCACAGCGATAAGATTAAAAAATATCACTTTCTTCCTCTTCTGTTGAAATGACAAACAGAAACACATAATCTGTCACCGGGCTCCAATTTATCCTCAGGGCAAATCAGAGGAGGAACAAACACACTGAAGAGGTCAGGGTGAAGGAGGGAGAGAGAGAAAAAATCGTTGAAGGGCACAAACGCTGGGCCAACCCACTGCATGTTGAGTCCTGCCCTCCTCTGTTCCCACATCACACTCGCATGTGGCTGTGGTGCGCGGTGATCGGCTGAGCCTGCGTCCTCTCCTCCGGCCGTGGGATCACTTCTGTCGCGGCCAAAGTTTCAGTGGATAGTTACAAGTTTTTACAGGTGCGTGGAAAAGTTTTTTTTAAGTTACGTTTTTTAATTGTTGTTGGTGCGTAAAGTGCGTCTGTGCTGCTTGGTAATATGTTTACAGTTTATATGCAAATGATCCTTTTTAATCCCTCCAATCGGGATAAATTCATCCTGTATATAGCCCGAAAGATCCTACTGTGTAAACCAATTAGAAAATAACCTAGAACTAATTAGATCATTTGCAGGAACTAGGAACAAGATGGGATTCTTTGGATGCTTCGTGCGTATTTACGCACAAGTATTGCGCTGCGAGTTTTTTTTTTTAAATGTCTGTTTTGTAGTAGTTACGTGATAAAACGTCTAAATTCTAATGAGCAGGTAAACACAACCACTAAAGTCAAAATATTTAGTAAAACTGTGAGTTGTCGTTATTCCAATACAAGCCTGAACCATTGTCCGCACTGCAGTTATTAAAGTTATTAACATATTAAAACAAATGGAGACTTTTTCCTTCCTCATTAGTCACACACATATGAAGTGATTATTCAGTTATTACAGCAAATACAGACTTTCCCTCCCTCCTCAAATGTGTGTAATATTTTTTATGCATTTTGGATATTGGAGAAGTTTTCTAAAGTTTATTTATTTAATATTTACATTTGGTTTCCTTTCCTTTCTTGTTAATTCTCATGTCTATGTTTGGTAACCAATATTAACTTTTTTCTCCGTCCCTTGTTTCACGCAGGCTGCCTCTCATCGCCTCCTAGTGCGCATCCCCGGAATTGAAAAAAAAAACAATTTTGGAGGAAAGTTTTCAAACCACAGGAAATCCAACTTGGTAGCGTCAAAAGACAAACTTTCCCTCAACAGAATGCACAACCAGAGGACTTTATGACACCTTGTCTGTGGATCTAAATCAAACATCAGAAAAGGTGAAGAAAGAAAAAAAAAAAGCGCCTACTTGTGGGAAATACCAACAATGGCCACTGAGTCTTTCCATGCTGCCTATGCTGCTGTCGCCCCATCTGCCATCCCCATGTCTCCCTCCACAGGAATGCTTCGGATGTTTAGTGAGTACCAGAGCAACGCAGTCATCATAGAGCACTACAACTTCACGGGCAAACTGAAGGAGAACAAGTACAAGGAAGGACTCAAACCAGAGGCCATCGCTTTCCTGCTTGTTTGCCTGCTCATTGTTGTAGAAAATGCTGTGGTGCTCCTCGCCATCTGGAAGAACAAGAAATTCCATATGCCCATGTACTACCTACTGGGCAACCTGACTCTGTCTGACCTGCTGGCGGGTTTCACCTACATGGTTAACCTCATGACTTCCGGTGCCAACACGTTAAACATGACCCCCGTGCTGTATTTCCTGAGGGAGGGGGGCGTGTTCATCATGCTGGCAGCTTCCGTCATCAGCCTGCTGGCCATTGCTATAGAGCGCCATGTTACCATGGTGAGGATGAAGCCGTACCAGGGGGACAAACAGGGGCGGATGTTCGCTTTGATCGGAGCGAGCTGGGTCCTGTCAGTGTTCCTGGGCGTCCTCCCCGTCCTGGGCTGGAACTGCATGGGACAGCTGGACCAGTGCTCCACGGTGCTGCCGCTCTATGCCAAGAGTTACATCCTCTTCTGCATCACCATCTTCAGCGCCATCCTCATGTCCATCGTGGTGCTGTACGTCCGCATCTTCCGCATCGTCAAGTGCAACACCCAGCGCCTCGCCACGGTTCCACAGCGGAAAGGTCTTTACCGCAAGTCCCAGAAGTACATGGCCCTGCTGAAGACAGTCACCATCGTACTGGGAGTCTTCATCGCGTGCTGGCTGCCCCTCTTCATCCTCCTCCTGCTGGACTTCTGCTGTCCAGCCAAAAGCTGCGAGGTCCTTTTTAAGGCAGACTATTTCCTGGGCATCGCCATGTTCAACTCTCTTCTCAACCCCATCATCTACACCCTGACCAGCAAGGACATGAGGAAGGCCATCCTTCGGCTGCTGTGCCGTCACTGCCTAATGACAAAAGACGGACAGGTGAAGAAGATCGGGATGCCCTTCTTGGAGTGCAGCACCAGCAAGACGGACGCAGCCTCTCACAGGCTGGAGGGGCTGGAGACGACGGTGTCCTCTGGTAACTTCACACCCTCCACCATTAAAGCCATTTATCCCAGGATCTCTAAGACATGATGCTCTGAATTAGCACTGAGAGGACACATTCAGACTGAGACCTGGACCTCTGGTTTCACCCGGCTGATTCTCTCTGAACTGAGATGCATTGTCAAGCAAACATGGGACAGGAGATGAAGATTTGTGTTGCACTCATGAACAGAGTATGGCAGATATTTATGATAGCGGTCCAAATTGTGAAAAAATTCAACTTTTACTTCCCTTAACAGTGTGATAATAGAAAATATCCAGGCATTAATAGCAGCTGAAAGTAACTTGTGAAAAACTAGCATTACAATTGTCTTGTAGACTCTTAAACAAGGCCAGTATTTTTCATTGAATGTTCCTTCTTGGGGGGAAAAACACATTTCATCCGATCAGTGTTTGCACATAAAGAGGAATCAAAGACTTTGCGCAGATGTTTCACATAAATACAGTAAGCTGTACTGTACTGTATGTGAAGAACTGGGGCAAGAGATTTATCCTTATCTCCTCTGCCTGTATAATGATATGTTGTTACAAACACGGAGCATCCACACCCAGGGTCTGCTGCCAAACCCATGTAATTTCTGCCATGTGAGTTTTGGTCAGCAGCGATGCCGAGCAGAGGTCCCCCCTCGACCGACATCAGAGGCTCGGCGGCCTGGAGACGCGCTGCAGACGTCATATTGAGGGGGTTGAAGCTGGGTGGTTTGCAGCTTTGGAGGTCCCTTCAACATATGTAGCGACACATGATGAATGCCTATAAGCAATAAAAGCTGACACCGGAGGCTTGTCGGCGCCTTCTCGGTCTAAACCGACCAGAATATGATGGCGGTGCAATGTTATCGCTCGTGGACTACAGCCTTCAGATGTTTGGAGGGAGCTCGTCATGATACTGAGAAATGATGCTAATCTACTTTCCTTGTGAACAGATATAATCTTGTCCCACACGACAACAACCTGTGGGCTGGGGAAGTTTTTTTTTTTTTTATTGTAGTGTTGTACAAAAATGTAAAGAAAAAAATTATATTTACTGATTTTTTTTAGTATACTTTGTAAATATTTATACTCTCTGAGCTGCATTGTTTTGTAAAAATCTCACTTAAGTTATGATGCCAGTTTTATATGTGCACTGAATAAAGATATGTGAATGATTTTTACATAGAGGTCTGTTTCATTTTATCACCAAATGCACTTGAAAGATGTGTATTTGTAAAAAACACTTATTGTGTATATTATAGATACACAGCAGAGCAAGAAAAAAGTTACTCTTACTGAACTTTTTGAAAATATGTCACCTCTCTGCCAAAAAAACCCACTGACTTATATTCAACACAACTCTCGTTAAATGTGAAACTCTCATATTCAAAGGTGCCTTGGGCTGACATTTCACACGTTAACTGGTGTTACAAGAAGCTAAAGCCATATTATGTGAACAGAGAATGTAGTCCAGTGACAGTAAAGCAACACTCACATCCTTATTACCAACTGAAACGTGTGACAAATGATCAAAAAGCGAAAGACAAGAAGATAGGGGTTGAAACGTCCAAACCCCTGCCTCCATACAAACCACGTGCTAAAACCGCGTGAGCCGGGTGCCTGTGGCCGAGGTGCAGCTAAAGTCGCAGAAATGAGCTTTTAAGCTCTGTTTACCGTCAGAAAACCGCACACAGATGCAAGTGTGAGCTTCCCCAAACCCTCCATGACATTCTGCTCACTTTCAACCACACTAAGCTACGCAGCGGTAAACAAAACGTGGCTCCTTTTCAAAGGAAGACGATTCAGTTCTTGTACATCAGGCCTGTGGGAGAGTGACAATACAGCCCACGGTAACCAGACGTGGGCATCGCAGAGAGAAGTCTGTATTTCAACATCCTGCTCTCATTACTGATGTATTATTGCCACTTTTTGCTGATTCACCATTAGTAGGTTGGAAGTTGAATTGCTTCAACTTTCTTCTTACAGATATCTGAGGGAGTAAAAAAAATCAACAGCAGTGGATCAGTGACCCTGGGAGACCATGAAAAATCTAACTAATAATAATAATAATAATAATAATGGTTGGATTTATACAGCGCTTTTCTAGACACTCAAAGCGCTTTACAGAGGCCATTATTCATTCATACCTAGTTATATCGGTGGTGGTAAGCTAAGTTAGCCACAGCTGCCCTGGTGTGACTGCCAGTCTGCGCCTACGGTCCCTCCGACCACCACCAAACCATTCATTCAACTAACTCTAATTAATAGTGATTTAAATGGCAATAGACAACAAGCAGACTGTTAAGAGTAAAGATGGTCAGTTACAAGTGTTAGTAACAATGTAATAAACAGTTAAAATAGTTTGCTAACTGGAGGGTTAAACAGTCTCAATAGCTTTGCTCCAGTGCATAAAAAAAGTGTAAATGTTCCACGTACAGTTGTTTGTTTGTGTGTTGTTTAGGTGTTATCTGTGATAAGTCATTTTAATCTAATATCAGGGTTATGTTTTTAATAACTGACCAAAGACAACAGATGGAAAGTAACTTACAGGTCTAATACTACTCTGTATTATCTTAGTAATTTTTCTGTTGACCATTAAACACAGTCCCTTTCAGATAAATGTAAATGCATGATTACTTGTGTTAAAACACTTTATAATCAAATAAATAACCATGACTGGTGGAGTAATTGAAAGTAAACAAAACCCAGTGAACCACTGACCTAAATAACACCAAACTAGTTTGACTTCTAAATCTAAAACTTGCATCTTCATGTTCCCCTGTAAAAACTATACAAAATTTGCATGAAGCAGTGACTCATCCAAGTTTTTGTAGTTCCAACTAAACCACACAGGCTTATACTGACAGCTTTACAGCAACATCTAGTGGCCAACTCACCACATAGCTCCAAAAAGCACATAAGAGAATAACCACCAAACTAAAAGTGTAAGATATTTATTCAAAACATGTAACATAACAAAACACATCCACAGAAAAACAAACAAAAATAATGTACACAACATCTCTGACAACATCCTTCATCTACCACTCCGTGCTGACAAAGCCCCACAGCTGGTCGCTTACGTCGATGCGAGATCGCTTCGAGGTGTCGATGTTGATGGGAGTTGCCAGATCTGCACCATAGTGGACTGCAAGAGGAAGGAAACAGACAGACAATGTGAAGCCACACTGAGACACACACATCAGTCACTTTTACACTACAAAAGACATCAGAGATGAGATGATGCCTGAAATGTATTTTCCATACTAATAACATCAAAATTTCATGATTCTCAATGACAAGTTTGAAAACAAAGTGCTACACATACAATGGTCATACAAGCACAACATTTAAACAAATTCAATGATAATGCATCTTAATCTACTAACCATAGGTTAGCCTAAACAATGTATCATTAGCATTATGTGTGGGGGGAGAGATAAAATTTTTCAGACAAATATTATAATTTTGTTTGAGATATAACTTTAAGTCAAGCTTCAAGTCAAGAATTTGATCTTGACGTCCCATCAAAGTAATAATTTCTCCAATTTCTACTGCAATGATGAGAGCTTAAAAATATAAATTGCTTCCACTGTGTATTTATTACACTCTTTCAAGTGGCAACATAGAAAAATCTAAAGTAGTAAAATAGTTTTGTTTTTTTT
>OOFC01033966.1:0-11312 GCA_900323345.1 Pseudochromis fuscus | reverse complement strand
TAGTTTTTTTTTTTTTTAATAAAAAATCCTAAATTTTAGTCTATTCTTTACTGGAAATGTTTCAACTTATAATCATTTTAATTTTAAAAACCCTCAATTTAGCTGCATTTTTGGGACACATTTACATAAAATTAACAACTCTCACCTTGAATTCTGTGTACAGATGCAGACGCCTGTCTTCGAGCTGCTTAGATAAATTTGAGAATCTTCCTTCTTTCACTCACAATTCCCTGTGTCACCAGTTTTATACTGGATATTTGTTGTCAATAACTATCCTGATTAACTGACTCAAATGAAAAATATCTCCATAAATGACTGTGAAAGTCATATTGAATCTGTTGTTGCACCTGCACCCCCCAACGGTGAAATTTACCGAGGGCGGCATCGACCAAAGTGCAAGACACACAACAAATAACAACAGCAAACCAAACCGCACCTCCTTTTAAAATGTTGGGCTGTGTGTCGTATTCCCACTTGATCTTGGTTATTAGGTGGTACACCTGAGCCACATATCTGTTAAGGAAAGAGAAGGCAACATGAAGTTCCACTACATAAACTCCTAAAAACATGAAAGTAACAAATTATTATATAACAAGCAACTTCATTTTTCATACTGAATCTGTTTTCTTTGTCAAATATACCTCTAAGTCAATGTAGCAGTGCTGTTACTTCCTATACAGGAGGCAATTTTTCAAATAAATAGGTACAAGCAAAAATGTAAACATTAAAAAAAAAAATACTGTATTGTAATGCAGTACCGTATTTGAGTTATATACAGTTCCATTAACCACCCCAACAAGTCCCAGCATAAATAAATAACATGATTATCTGACACTCACACAGCTGAAGGGATGACCTCAGTGGTGTCTTCATCCACCTCATTCTGTAGACTCTCAAGCTCATGCTCAGTGTTTTTCAGGCTCTCCAACTCACTCTGCAGGAACCTGGGGGAACGTTAAGGAGGCTAACAAAGAAAAGAAGGTAAATGCAGCCAGAGAGGATCCTTAAAAAGTAACTAAAATGATTTTGACTTGTTTTATAGTGTTTTCTATAACAAAACACAGATGTATAAAGGATACTGGACTTCTGAGTCAGTGATCTGGCTCTTTGCTGTGCACTGCCTCAGCTGCTCCTCCAAACTCTGCAGCTCCATCTCTCTTTGTTTCTTCGCTTCCTCCATGTCCAACAGTCTCTGTCCTACATTCTCCTCAATCTGAGCCACATCTGGGGATGAAGGACAGTATCAGACAGTGAGAACATTAAAGGAGGAGTGACCAGACACTGAAACACTGGAATTTCAAAAATTCAACAGATGCAGATTAATTGTAAATTGACTAAATTGTGGATTACATAACTGCCTTATATGTAAACGTTGCAGAGATATTGAACCAGGTATAGGAAAACACCGAAATGTAAAAAGAAATTATGTGAAGTGCCTTGCCTTTTAAAATCTGTCTCACAATCCTTGCTGTTTCTATGTGTTGATCATTCAGCGCCCGATGTCCGTCTATTGCTCCTCTGAGTTTATTGGGTTGACTGCTGTCGATCAAGCCCACCAACATCTTCCCATTCTCCTCCAGGTCTTGAAATTTGTGACCTTGAGCCATCGTGTTCAGCTGGAAGGCACATAAGAGAAAAGGTTGGAGATAATCAAAACATATTTAGACTTCACCATAATACAAATGATATACTTCCTTCTCAAGTGGTGAAAAAAGGGTTACACACACAGCATCTTTAGCTTCTGGATAAAACCGAAAATATGTAGTAGTTACCTAAAAGCTGTACTTCAGTATTTTATTCAAGAAAATGTATATTATTTTCCACCACTCTGTTTCTTGCTCAAACTTCAGCTGATGGTTAGAGAAAGATAAACATGCACCACATCAGCTAAAGTGCTTCAGAGCCTCGCTGAGTTTTGTTTACCTTGTTTACAGTTAACGTCAGTTACGTCGTTAGCCAATATACAGAAAAATTAAACTGACACATAATACGAGACTTAAATAATCGTGACCAGTGTATATCTGACTAACAAGAACACGGTTTATCTATGAAATAAGTTAATTCAGTTTAAATTCAAGCATAAAACCACATACCGGACAGTTACTTCCGTGATTCAAATTCAGACCGCGAGCGCGCCGCTTCTTTTCTTCTTCTGTGGTGGTTGGCGGACTGTGAGCAGCTTCTCTTGCGCCACCTACTGCATACGAGTTGAGCTACTATTGTGTACTACAACCGTTGTCGTTACTTATAATTTTGAGGGAAAATATTTGATTCCACACGTCAAACTTGTGATATTTACCCATGTATACATTGAGGACTTAAATTCAAATATTTCACTCAATTTTGCAATGATGTTATTGTTATACACCTTAGGGGGCTACACACACAAGGTGTGAATGCAATTTTGTTGCATCTACTGTGTTGCTGTTGCATGTACAATGACAAGAACAAAGATTTCTAATACACCTGTAAGTTCTTGGTCTCTAAACATGTGGCTTCAATCCAAAATTCATTACTTTTTCCATTAGAGAATATAGTTTAGTGTAGTCTTTATAGGTAAAGGTGCATTAATATCTAAATGGGAGCGTCCTAACTCATGTTTTATACATACTAGGCAAAGCCAGAATTCTAGTATAAACATTAAAATATTAAACTTAACCTTAAACATGGAACAGTTCATCTAAACAAGAGTTCATTTTCTCACCATAACGTACTTCTGATACACAAGCAGCATCACTAACTTATTTCATCCAAATGATATAAATACATGAAATTAGTAGACAAGAAGTGACATTTTCAACATGAAGCATTTTTTTTACTGCACCAACTCTAAACAAATGCCACAGTATATAAAAATGCAACTGGAATAAATTGTCCAAACTTTAATGGACAAGATAATTTGTCTATCATTAAAAATAGTTTTAAATCAGGTCAATGTGGGGATATGAAACAATAGGAAAATATTTCAACATGTACTGAGCCGTATCAACCAAAGGATTGTACTGGCAGTAATCTGACACAGTGGCTCAGTGAAAGCTTCCATCACTCCTTGTTCTTCTGTTTCTCCTTCTTCTCCTGTGCTTTTCGCTTCTGTCTGCCGAGCTGTCTGAAGTACAGTCTCTTGGGGTTCAGACCGTACGCCTTCAGTCTCTGTTTGCTGAACTCCCGACCTCCTATTTTCACACCGATGCTTCGTGCTATGAGGCGGCCGCCTGAAGGCTTGTGCTTCTTCTTGGACCATTTCGGCCTTTCAGTCCTGTTTTTAACTTCAGGATTATCTTCTACCTCCTCTGCAGAAACCTCTTCATGTTTAATCTTTTTCTTAGGAATCAGGATCTCCTCCTCCTCCTCCTCCATCCCTTCCTCTTCCTCCTGAAGAGCCTGGCCGAGTGTTTCCTCTGTGGAGTCCATGACATGCACATCGCTGCCATCTTCATCCTCTCTGCCTTGCTTCTCTGCATTCTTCAGTCGATCTCGCCGCTTCTTCCCCACTTTGGTCTTTGCCTCTGCCGTCTCCTTATCTTCTCTGTGGATTGAGTTCAGATAACCGTCAGACACCGCTACACCAAAGACAGATTGACTGTGAAGGTGGTTTGTATGTGCGGTGCGTTATACTCACTCAGAATACACAGTGCTCAGGATTTCTCTTTTCTTCCTGTCATTCTGTGCTTTGATTTTATAGTTCTTCAAATCACTCATCTCTTCCTTGTCAGACCTGAAAGAAGAAAGCGTGTTAGAAATGACCTCAGAGCAGATGTGACATCTGAGACGTCTTCAGAGCCAGTACCTGAACATGCACGTCTTCTTCAGAGAGCACCAGCGGTTCAGCTCCTTGTCATCAGCAGTTAAAATCTGAGGAAAGAAGCAGTCTCATTAGTTCAAATCATTTCAGGGTCAGCACGGTTTAAATGTTTTAACAGTCATTTGATCTGATCACTGTGTGGTCTGCTCAGAGAGAAGATTAATGAGAGATCATTCCCTGGTCAGAGCGTTCCCCAGAGGGAAGCAATACCAGATCAGACACCTCATGGCTCATCACTGCAGCATTAATGACCAACATCTAGTCAGTGTATATTATCTCCTTTGCTGACTGGTTTCTAAATCCCTCCCTGCACACCATCTGTCCAATCACAGCTTAGCAACTCAGCCAGACCGTCAACCTACAGAGATACAGTGAACTCGAGAAGTATTGGCCTCTTTATTCAAATGATAATTCAATGTGTCAGCAAATTAGCACCCTGCATTTCTTTCGGTGCCAAAAATGGACGCTACTTTCTCATTCAGGTTACAGCTCAGCACTTCACTTGCACCACGCCGACACTGCTCTTGATTGGGGGAGTTGCTTCAGAGTTCAGACAACATCCATGCGTTTGAACTTGGACATAATCTTTTGTAGCCACAGTCAGCAACTCATGCAGGGCTTAGTGACCTATTAATACTGAAAGTGCGCCGGTTCTCACCTCATCCGTGGACAGGCCGAAGTCGTTGGGCAGAACCTGCCTGTAGCGAAACCTGCACGGGAGGTCGTCGATGATGTCCTCATAGTCCAGCTTATAGTACTCATCCAAGTACTGCTCGAAGCTCTTCTCCTCTGAAACACCACCCTCAGTTACACAACAGCTCTGTACTGTATGAAGATCCAGGACTGATGTTTTTAGAGACACTTACGAGGATCAAACACAGGCTTGTCTTTGGTGAGGGCCTCTGCAAAGTGAGACTTCTTCCTCCTCTTGCCCATCTGTGGCATGTCCTCTTTCTTCATCTTCTTCCTCTCTTTCTTCTTCTGCTTCTTGGAGGCAGTGTGCTGACTGGGGTCAAAGTCTGCATCCATCTGTGGAAACAGGATTCAGAGCAACAGGATGAAAAAAGTAATCCAGCTGCTCCAAATAACAAAATGAAATCATGATTTTGTTAAGAGTTGGCTCACGTTGAAATCTTCATCATCACAGTGAGCTCCAGAAGCATCGTACTCCTCTTCACCATAGTCGTCCTCTTGTCCCTCTCCTGTCCATGTGTCCCAGTTCCAGTGCTCTACGGCACAGGAGAAACCCTCAGTTACAAATTCACAGTCATGCAAAAAACTTCAGACTTCAAACACACCATCCTTGCTGCATGTAGGATAAAAAACATAATTACTGCTGCTGCACAGGAATTCACTATTTTATTTGCATCAGCTTACCCTCCAGTTCATCATCGTCATCAAACTGTGGCTTCTCCTCCTCTGCGTCTCCATAGTACTCGTCTCCAAAGAACTTCTGCAAACAGAGGGACTCTCAGTGTCTCTGCTGGTGAACTACATTTTGCTGTTGGTTGCTTTAAATGCTGAACGGCTCAACTGGGAGGCAGCTGCACACGGACCAATTAGCCAAACACAATACAGCTGCGTGAGCTGGAGACCAGCAGCCCTCATTCAGATAGTAACTGACAGCTTGCTCAGCTCCGCCCCCACTTAGCTACTGTTGCCATGGCTGTCAATCTGTCTCTGTTCACACTGCTTTTGTTGTTGCAGATTGAATTTCTCTTTTACTAATGTGTAAAAAAGTTTAATTTGTTTCATAATTTATTTAACATTAAGCGAGGAAAGAAAAAACAACCGTTCAAAAAACATTCAACTGTGTATTGTTCTCCCTATTTCCAAGGACAGATATTACAGGGCATTTTCTGTGACAAAAGACAGGTATGGTCAATGGGAATGTCCAACTTTTTTTTCTTGTAAATCTGCAACTTTAATTTAAGAGCATGTTTGAGTTTTGTCTTCATAAATTTTTGATTTAAATCTCAGACTATTTGAACTTTTTTCTTGTAAATTTTTAATGTCAATGAATTTTCAGCCTTTCCCCCAGAAATTTGTACTGTCAGAGTACATCAAACAATTTAATCAAAGCATGTTGTAAAACTGTAGAGATCAAACAGTTTAAAAGTTTCCAGGAATTGTGGAAAGCCTGATTGTTGTACGTGTCCATGTGTGTGGGAGTGTGTGTATACACTGACCTGCATGAGCTGGTCATGGTGTTTTGGATCGAAGTCTCCCTCCAGGTCAGCCTGACTGAAACCCAGCTGCTCGTTGCCGGTCAGCTCCTGGAGCCTCTTCAGCTTCTCCATGATCTCGTTTCTCTTCAGGTTCTTCAGTTGCTTCAGCTGCTCCCGCTTCTGCTCTTTCTCCTGAAATCCAGAAAGATGTTTTCATTAGCAAACGAATGAAGGATTACTTAATTCAGGGAAGTGGTGGTTTATACTCAGAGATCCAGACTACATGACACGCACCTTGTCCTTCCTTTCTTTCACTTCCTCTCTTTTGCGTTTTCTGCGGTCATCTTTAGAGCGCACAGAAGTGGCGATGTTTCGGGGGTAGGTCTTGATCTGCTGAGCGTCGGGTTCTTCGAAGCGGAAGTTGTAGCTTCTCTCAAAGTCCTCCTGACGCTCCAAGAAAGTCTCCCCCTCCTCCTCTGAGTCATCCACGTCATCCTGGACCACCTCATCGTAGGTTGGGATCCTGAACACATCCACAGAAGGTATTATAACAACAGGCTGCTGATTCCTCCAGGTGAGACAAATAAGTCGGCAGCAGCGTTACCGTTCATCATCGTCCTCTTCTTCGAGGTAGCCCTTGTTTAGCACATAATCTCTGAGGAAGCGCTCCTTCTCATCCAGCTCTGGGTCGTTCCAGTAGTCTCTCAGGTATTTCTGTTTCAACACAAATTAGACTTGTTACTAAGCCAGTTAAAAACCAGCCTCTTTTTCAGCCAAATTCATTTTTACACTCACCATGTCCTTCACCTCCTCCGGACCCTCCAGCTCAGCCTGACCCTTCAGCCACTCCATATAATCTGCCTCTTCTTTATCCTACAAACAGACATGTTCACGCCAAACGCCAAACCATCTCTACTGAAATAAGAAGAGCACCAGGAACCAGGTCCTGACCTTCTCTGCCTGTGTTTTGATCCGCCTAGTCAGCAGCTTTGAGACTCCATCTCCCTCACCGCTGTCATCATCACCATCATCATCGTCGTCACTGTCCTGGATGAACTTCCGGAAGCTGCAGAGACATTTTGATTTCAGTAAATTGCTCGGACGCACTACAGCAGATCATCTCCAATATGTGGCTCCTTACCTTTCTTTCAGCTCCCTCTGCTCCTGCATGTAGCTCGGAGAGGCCGCCCTCTTCAAAGGAAAACAATGGGTTTATGATCAAGTTAATTATAAGATAGAATAGAAAGCCTTTAGAGCATAAGAAATATACATAAAATATCACAACAGCAGAAAACTTTACGATACTCTACAATACAATATATGTACTTAAAACTCCTGAACAATAACATCTAGATGGGTGTTTTTACAATTGCAGGATGTGAAATGTTGAATTTAGTCCAAACACTTGGAACTACGTCAATTACAACATAACAACAATTCCATGGGGGTGTCTTATTTATGTGTTGTCTAATAAAATAATGTGATCTAATTAAAAAAATTGATGATAAAGCCACTGACATTGGTAGTTTCTGGGAGAGCTTTGCCTACCTCTCTTTGCTTGGCAGCTTCCTCATCATCGCTGTCTTCATCATCTTCATATTTGCTGCAAAATAAAACTAAAATCAGCCACATTGATGGAGCACATTGCTCTTTCACTGTCTTTTGCTACTCGACTTTTTGTCTTACGTGTTTTTAGAAGAGGGTAAAAGTGAAGCCTCTGCAATTCTACATGAATGAATTCAGACATAAAGTTGTCATCTACCTGTGGAGCAGAAAAACACCGACTCACCCTTCCCTTTCCAGGATGACTTTGCGTTCATAGTCCTTGAGATACATGGGCTTCACTGCTTTCTTTGAGGTTGAAGGTTGGGCATCACTGGTGGATGCTCCTGAAAGCAAGAGATTATAATCACTGTTATATAATGATGATGATGTGTGTGTGCAAAAATCCATGGCTGTATTTAAAAACCACCTTCTGAGTAAAACGTAGCATCTTTCTCATAGATCTTCGGGTCTTTCTTCTTCAACAGTGACAGTGTTCTGTAAAAATCCCTCTCAACTTCAGGGTCCAGCTCCTGAGGGAAGAGGCAAATAAAAAGTCAGACAGCCCTGTTAGACACAACTGCATGTTCCTGATACTGAGTAATGTTGTGTTATTGTGGAAGCAGAGGACGATGCTAGCGATGCTAACCACTTCACTGTCATCAGAGCTGGATTCAGAGGACTCAGAGTCACTGTCATCAGCTCGGTCTCCGTATCGGTCCTTCACTGCACAAACAAACACATGTTGTACTGACAAATAACACAGCAGTGGAGAACAACACACAAGCTAGCACCCACGGTGGGTGGTTAGCATGATACTTAGCTAGCTGGTGACACACTTACACCGCTGCAGCTCTTCTCTCTGTCGGTATTTCTCATATTTCTGAGCGAACTGGGAGTTAATCTTCAGGTCCGACTTGCCGGACATGTTTTTGGTTTGTTTGAAGTCGCTTTATGTTAGAAATACTATGAATATATGCTAAGGAAGAGGAGACATCCCAGCTGCTAGCGACGCATGTTAAAAGTTGAACCACGTGGTTTCTGGTGACAAGGTCACGCACTACGTCATTTGTCCTGCAGGGGGCGCTCCAACACCAGTGTTTATTATTATTCTCTGATTAAATAGTTGTAAACTCTTATTAAGGATGTTTTGATATTTATACTTTTTGTTCCTAAATGGTCACATAAATATTTAGTGGAATTGTATAATTTCTTTTATGAATATATATACTGTTTAAATGGTCTGTGGTATGTATCCTGTGGATACATTTTAATATTCATTTTTGAATTTTATCTTAACTATTGTACATTTTCAGCTGCTTCATTTTTAGTATACTTTTGTGTAGTAGTGCACAGTAATATTAAATTTGGTGTTTTTTGTGTGATCACATGTAAATTGGGTATGTAAGTATGTATGTATGTAAATACTATTTTCTAGTGGAACTGGGCTAGAATTAGCCAATTTCATGGCTTTTTTCCCCAACGTTAATTATTTTCCCATTTTCCAGGATATATATTTCCCATTTAGGGTGAATACATCTTTTCTCCTTTTTATGTAGTTTTTTTGTCAACCTTTAAAATAATTTACAGTTGATTACATATATTTTTATCATATTTTGTGCACTTAATTGTAAAAAAGTGAAAAATGTTCTTATGTATTCATGAACATTTCATCACTATCAGACATTTAAGAGTAAAATGAAGTGTAATCAAAATTTCAGACCTTTATGAAAAGAATACAGAAAAACATTATTTCCTAAAACTAAATCCTCCTGAAATATGATGGATAACAACACTTAGTACATGTTTTTGTTCATGTAGGCTTTTATTATGGATTTAGACATAAACTATGAGTTTATTTTTTTAATGTTGGCATGAGGTCACATGATCTGAGTACTTGTGATTCAAAGTTCACCTGTACGCTGCCTCTTTGCCCCAACAGTTTGTGAAATGACTGAATCTCCCTCAACACTGAAACCATTTAGGCTTAAAAACATACAAACAAGAAAGAGAGAAAGAAAAGTTAATTTGGATGATCTTCCTAATATTTCTAATGTTATAATCTGCATTTATTTTGACTTTTTTCATTTTCATTCATATTTTTCTACTCAATAAAAAAACATTTGAATTCAAATTCTTCTTTGTATGTCTTATTGCACCAATATTTGGACATTATATTATCAGCACTTCCGTATAGTGTTGTAGTGAAGACCGTAAGAGAAACCAAGACGTTATTGAGACTAGAGGGTATCAAGACGGAGACAAGAATAAGACATTTGGAGGTCAAGACCGAGACAAGAACAAGACTGAATATGTCAAAGAAAAATCACAACAAAACAAAACCACATGACCAGTATCTTTATTTTTGATATGAAATTTGCTTTTACTTAAATGTAACAGCAACAAAAACTAATTTCCCTAGAGTCTCCAGTCGTCTTCGTCCACTCTCTGTGTACAGGGGACATGTCAGAAAGACCACATGACACCGGGAAGGCAGCAGCTACCTTCTCCTTTTCTCACTTATCACAGCAGTGCTGACCTGGTCTTGACCGGTTTTGATAAAAAAAACCCAAGTCCACCTTGTCCCAGACTGAGACAAGACCGAGTGAAAATGCCTTTGATTCCGAGACGAGACAGAGACCCTTAAAAAGTGGTCTCAAGACCGGTCTCGAGACCAAGACCGATCTCAAGTACTACAGCACTACTTCCATATGTCTGTATTTTGGGTTGTGTACTTATTTTTTGGGTTTGGTATGTACACTTCTTCATGACGTAGAAGAAAAAAAGCAATTCTGGATTGTTTCCTATTTGGAAATATTATGAATAAGGATTTTTATGATGCCAATTACAAGTTTGTGTTTTACCTGTAATCATCAAAAAAACCTGCTGTGGTGTTTTACCTGTAACAAAACGGTAACTAGCCTACACAATGTATTCATACACATTCATACATATGTTTGTTCACGCTATTCTCTGAAAAGTTGTATGTGACCTTCACCACACAGTATGTTGAACTGTTACAGTACACATGTGGTGTTGACATCTGTTGACCTTAAAAATCAGCCCCAAACCAGCCTAATACTAACCCAGGATGATGGTAAACCTCTACGTCACTGAGCGTCAGTAACAGTATGTGTGTAACGGTAAATAATATTTGTGATGAGTGAAGTAGGAAGAATCAATAATCAGACAGGGTAGAGGATGTTTACTTGATGTGAAAGAACCAGAGGGGGCGAGGCTGAGTGGCGTCACAGTCGTACCCCTCTGGGATGTACGAGGTGTGTCGGAGGGGCTCCACATTTTTCAACTTGTTTTTCCCTTGGATCTGAGTTTTGACTTGCTCCATAAAACTGGAACTCATCCTCTTGGGAAGCATTGCAGAGAGTGAGTGAGGTGTTCAGTGCTCATAACAACCCACTCACGACCATTTCTAAATCTGGACACTTACACGAAGCATAACACAGGAGCTACCAGTAGTAAAGCTGCAGAGAAGTTTTCATTCAACAAATCACAAATTGACAATACAAATTCATGTTTATGTCATACACAGTTTTATTGTGATGCCCTGAGAGTAAATGAAATCCAGCCTACAGTTGGTGCTGTATATTTACCTCCACCAAGGAGGTTATGTTTTTGCCGGGGTTTGTCTGTTTGTTTGTCTGTTGGTTTCCAAAATAACTCTAAAAGTTACAGACGGATTTTGATGAAATTTTCAGGGATTGTCCAGATGGGGATAAGGAACAAATGATTAGATTTTGGAAGTGATCCGGATCACTTCCAAAAGCTAATCATTTGTTCCT
>OOFC01033964.1:0-19682 GCA_900323345.1 Pseudochromis fuscus | reverse complement strand
GCAGTCTCTGACAGACTCAGCTGACATACTGATTTAATGACCTAGCCATGGCGTAGAACTGTGTATGGACGTGTCCATACCAAACAATGACTAAAATGTCTGTTATGGGGTCATCTATACACCAAGAGGGATCAGACTGCTGCAGAGGTCCACGTGCTTGTGTTTGTTTATTTATGCAAATTTACCTGAATGCGCGGATATTCCTGCTCGTGACAATTCGTTACTTTCAGCATAATGGCGACTGTGTGAGGATGTTTATGTACTTGTCTTTGAGGCAAGGAGGATTTTATTTATATATGTTGAGGTAAGAATCCCGCTGACCGACGCGCTTCCTTATAAACACAGTTTGGCGAAACAGCAGCTGTTTCGTCACGTGACTTTCTTCACGCGATACACACACCAACACGGGGTTTCGATCTGTGAGCTCGACACATGCGCCGACGCATCGGTGCTGCCAGACCCATCACTAGTAATCAGTCCCAGCACAGTTGTGTCATCTGCATATTTGATTATTGCATTGGAGAGGTGGGTGGAGATGCACTCCAGTGTGTATTATGAATAGAGCAGAGGTCTCAGCACTCAACCTTGAGGTGTGCCGGTGCTAAGGAACAGACTGGAGGAGAGGTGTGAGCCTTCCCTCACAGTTTGAGGATGGTTGGTTACAAACAGGGGGGTATTAAGTCCCAGGCCAAGCAGCTTTGAGACCAACTTACAGGGCAACGATGGTATTGAATACAGAGCTATAGTCTATGAAGGGCATTCTGACCCCTTCTGGTCCAGATGTGTTCAGTGGTGTTTGCTCCCTGCTGGCTCTCTGTCACCATTATCTTTTGTTAAAACATTTGCTAATTCAAAGTAATAGGGCTTTTTTCAGACAGGATCCTATCCTCTGATGTTGCCCAAAATGTAAAAAATTGTACCTTGGGTAATACCATATCTCACAAAAAAATCTTAATCATGATCTGTTCAGTAGTTTTGTTGTTGACAGGTAGACAAACAAGACAACATCAACATTTAATGAAACTTTCATCCATACATACTCAACAAGGAGGTCCACATGCGAATTACTTTGAAAACCTGAGATGCCCCAGTGAAAGGGCATTAATAGGGCTCTGATGTTGTCAACTTCTTCTGCAATATAAGGCTGAAAAAGCCTCACATTGTTGTGTAGAAGTGGCTTTGCTAGAATAGAAAAGAGAGATTATGGTTCTAAAAAGCATCTTGGGATTGTGAGGGTTTTCTGAGGTGAGCTGTGAGAAGTACTTTGCCTTTGAATTTTGATAGAAAAAAGTAAAAGCCTTTGTTGCATCACTGTTACAGTTTTAAAAAAGCTTTATACCTATACTGTTGGGCTGAATTGCAGACTTTACACCTTACTGTACTTAATCAATCTAATCAGTTATCATTTTCCACTGTACAGAAACCAAAGGATTTTAGTTGTAAGTGGAAAGCACTCAGAGAGCACAGACCTCTCCCAGTACTGATGCTATACACTGAACACTGTTGCCCTCTTCTGGTGAAATAGCAACAATTTCATTAACACGTTTACCTATTATAACAGGTACATTTAGGTAAAATTATTTTCTGTAAATATCTCATCTTCTGAAACAGTCAAATGATTATTATTTGTTCCTTGGGTATTATACTATCTTTACAGGAAATATTTATAATTAAAATCTGTTCATAGGTTTCTCCATCATGTTAAACAATCAGATGGACAGGCAGCTGGAGAGACAGACAGACAGACAGACCAATGCAGGCACAAACATAATTTCCCTTGTGAAGTAAATTACAAACTACGCATGAAATATTATTATTTTATTTTTGAAGCTGTTGGATTCTGTGCTGTTCTTCATTAAACAACTACAGCCCAGGCAATAACAATCACACAGCACCCGTATCATGGCTTGTCATTCGAGAGGGGAGCTAACATTAGTGCTGCCTCAGGTCACGGATCCTTTTTGTTTCTCAGTAGAAGTATTTACGGAGCACCATTCGGCTCATTATTTTTACCTTTAGAAAGGTCATTTGTCAAGCCTCTTTTAATTGGGCTATTTTTCATGGGACGAACACAGCCCTCTGGAGAGAATTTCATTCAAAATGTTGATAAGCACCTGAGAGTTTCTTTGCCTGTCATTTGTGTGATGTTTTAACATGAGGGCAGTGGCGAGCTAAGGGTCTGAAAATATGCGGCATTAGAGCATAAAAATGATTATTTTTATTGCCATTGAAAGTCACTTGTTTATTCAGCAGAAAATAACTCATGTTAGAACCAGATCATTGTGCACGTGTAAATAAATACATCTGTGAAGATATATGTGAAATTATTTTTAATGGTTTGTTTCTTTTCTTTTTCTGTTTTGGTCGTTTCATCTGAGACTTCCTTGAAGGAAATGTGAAAGCACTTAAGTTTCCCCCTGCTACCTATTTGCATTGCATTACGGTGCAGATGCAGTGGCTAGGGAAGGGTCTGGAACCATGCTAATGAACAACCTTGTTTTAATTAACTTCAAGTTAAAATGGCGTGAAATTGAAAATGATTATTGCCAAAGTAAACATCCCTAATTAGGATATAAGGGGTGTAAGTAAATTATTTGATAACTATTGTTTATTTGGAGCTTTGCATCACCTGGTTTGGGTTAGGAATTAATCTCCACAGCACAAACTGAATGCACCATGGCAGACAATCTCATTTTCTGTAAGTGGAAGAAATTATCATTAAAGCTGTTCAATAATTTATAGCTCTTTTACAGTTTAGCTTACTAATACATATTTTGCTCCCTATAATTGTTACAGGCTGTGGCAGACCCAGGAGAGTGCCAGACTGGACTATGCTCCATTGGCACAAGTGAACGAGATAAAATAATCAATAATATAAGTCAATTAAATAGAATTGTTTATGAATTCTCTATTATGCCTTTGTCAGTGCTTTTATACACAGTGGATAACAGAAACAGCTCACATAGTGTTTTCCATATGCATCAGGCTTTCACAGTTTTTAACAGGAAAAACTAGATATTAAAAAATGTTTTTATTTTGATCTCGTTAAAAAGTCTCAATACCTGCGTTAAACAATACTGTGGCGGTTCAGTTGGTGCAGCTCTGCAGAACAGATTGAGAGGCTGGCACTGACAGGAAGGGAACCTGCCATTGGGTGATGAATGAGCCTGTCAGATTAGAGACAATTTGATCATGTCTATCGACTCCAAGTTTAATTTCACTGATCGCATCATGAGCAGCGATGCATGTACAGACATATGCTCACTCATTACAACTTGGACTGGCATCCCTCCTTGGTTCCTTATGATTCCTCTCTGACCTGTCATTTGTATTTACATGACAGCAGTGGTAATTTTGGCAACTACTATTTTTTTTACATTTAAGACTCATCCTCATGGGATTTATTTCTGTAGGTGAGGTCTGGTGATTTTAATATTGCCTGCACTGGTCAGTGATTTTTAATCCTGTCCACATAACAACTGCAAAACCCTTCCACACGCATGATGTGCTTTCACATGTTTAAAATCATGACTTATTCCCAGCTCAATATAGAGAAGAAATGTGCGAAACTAATTCCATTAAAACTGGATAGAGTTTGTATTTGCTTTTATCAGAATAATTGTAAAAATAATTGTCCTTAGTAATTAAATTAATAGAACTTATATGATGTGCCTCTGCAGACCTAGATTCAATACAACAAGGATTTACTTCTGATAAAAACAAATGACCAAAGCCAATGGAACTAAAACTGGAAAAGATTGTGTAATCACTATTTAAAAAAGAAAGAAAGAAAGAAAGAAAGATGTTTACATCCAAATCCATTGCTGAGTGCATGAAACAGAAACTTTGGGAAAGAGGTTGTAAATAATTACAAGTGGCAGATGATGTAAAATAGACACAAGAGGGAAGATGTGAAGAAAAATCCAAATTAAACTGCATAAAATGCCTAAAATAAATAGCTAACAGGTGGCTCCAGTGAGCAGTGATTGTTCACAGCAATGGTTGTTTGAGCTTGGCAGTTAAGAGCAGCATGAAAATGTGACGCATATGTATGTGATGCACATCAAAACACTTTAACCAGTTGTTTGCTTATGCAAGGACACACTCCGGTGCATGTCAGTTCACGCATGCCACGGAGCTCGAATACACCTTTGTCCTGTTTTACCACAGTGTCACCATGTCTTAGCTCTCATAAGAGGCAGCGTTTAATCTTCACACTGAAACATCGCAGCTGTTGTGCCGTCACCAACACTTGAGGCTGTTATGATAGCACGTAATCTTGTGTAGCAGTTAATCAACTTGTTGAAATTCAAAAACACTTGGATCTTATATGACCCTCGGTCCTGGCATGTGAAGATAATTCAATTAATAGATGCAAAAAAATAGTAATTTCTCCCAATACAATGGTAATGCAGATTTCCACCTTACTGTGGAGGGTGTTTCAATAGAAAATATTCCCATTAACATTGTACTCTGTACATCTGTGGATTACCTCCTCTGCCTCATTGTGTTGGACACTTACTTGGATTTAGATTGATGTTGGATTTGAAGTAACTACACTTTAAGAATAATCTATTATACCCACCAAATCTGGAAAAAGCAAAACGGGTAGTTACTGGAAGATACTGAAGTAATTATAAATGACTGAGAAGCAGCTAAACTGTGGTGCGTTTGAAGGGGAAATATTCCAGTAAAGTATAAAGTTCTTAAACATAAAAATACTCTAAATAATTGATATACATCAACTCAAAAATGCTGTGTATCACTGAATGTATGATTTTCTAAACACTAAAAAGCCTTTTTATGTGTATTGACACCAAAATCAGTATTTTTTTAAACCTGTTGCCATATTCTAATTTGTATTTTTTGAGCATGAACTCTTAAAGTTTTGCTTTATGTACAGGAATGATTATATTTTCACAACAGTATCCCTCCTTCAAAACTGTCACAACACATTTATTCACAAAATCATTTATTATAATAATTATTTATTATATAACATGCACAGTTATACATTACATCAATATATATTACATTATATACAATGGTTGCTATGACGATGAAAAACACTGGCTGCGCTGTATGTCCAGTTTTTAAACAACCACAGGAACCTGGAAGTTGTGGGACACTGATCCGTAATTTAAATCTTACACTTAAGTCAACACCAATTTGCTTAATTTTATCTTATTAACAGCAATTAAAGATAAGTGAATCCATAAAAAGCAATACGACTGTGCTGGCCCTGTGCTACAGTTTCACCAAACTCAGTGGTGCTGGCAGGCTCGCCTCAGGCCGTTCTTCTTACTTGTGCATTTTTATGGAGCAGACAGTTTTTTAATCCATTTTAGATCAGCTGCACATCATGTGGTCTACTGTACCTGTGCTTCAGTGAGGGCAGGCTCTGTCACCGTGCTCTTTTTCAACCATCTGACTATTCAGTTATTGTTTGTAAGTAATGCTGCAAACATGAGATGCAGTTCATTGTGGTCAGTAGCTCGTTAATATTAAAACTCTGAATCTGCAGTAGCTCCCAGGTCAGAGAGAGAGCGTAACGTTGAACTGGTTTTTTGTTTTCACTTGGATTTCCACTTTTTTGTTTTCAGTTTAGGATCAGGCATTAGAGGGTTTTTATCAGTTCTTTCTTTCATGCTGAAATGACCTTTTTTTTTTCTTTTTAAATCAATACACTTTGGCTATGAGGATTTGTAGTTTTTTCTTTCACTTTCATCTGAACAAATTACCTTTGGGGTTTTTGGGTTGTTGGTTAAACTAAATGATCCATTTGAAAACAGCAACATGGCCTCAAGTGACTTAATCGATTTTCATCATTACAGCTCGAAATTTGTAGACCAAAGAATTTAAGAATAACCTATAAATGAATCAGTAATGAAGATAAATATCAGTTGCAGCTCTAGTTTGGATTTTGTTACCTGTTGTGCTTGTGAGACTTGTGCAGAGCCTGCTGTGATGAGGTTTTACACAAACATGTTGTGATCACTGATTTTTGTTCTTGATTACATTTTTCTTTAACAACTGCAGTTCGAGTTTTCAGGCTTATTAACAGGAAAGTTTTAAAATGGTCTCATCTAAGAAGTTACTTTCCTTTAGGTGAAATCTTGGTTGTTGCTCAGCACCAGTGGTTGAAGGACAACTCTGCCCGTGAGGTGTGATACATGTGCATCAGAGCAAACCTCTCACCTCACCCAACAGTGACACTGGCTGTGATCCCACGTACAGTACACCGACTTCTAAATCAAAAGGACTGGGTGAGCTGGGAGCCTCTACTGTTGGACTTTTTAAGGGTTCAGCTTGTTTTGTTATGAATCTGATTTACCACAATCTTACAGTTGTTTCACTCATTTCTTGGTATATGTAGTATATGATGTACATGCCCAGTAATTTCACTTCCTTCTTGCACAGCATGGCCATATATAACTATTATAAAGCTTTCCTTGAAATACAACCATAATTTATTTGTGTTAAAATAATACTTCAAGGTTTAAAGGGAACTAACTGTTTGATAGGGGAAGGCCACATTTATATTTTTCATCTATCAGTTTGAGTATTTTAGTGTCATTTTGTTGCATCAGAATGCATTAATACATCCTTAATCTATGACCATGTGAATAGCAGAAAAATGGGCTTTTATCATAGAAAAATGGGCATGCTTTAAAATAGACAGCACTTAAAAGACAACAGAAGGTAAAATGTTGATGGATAAAAAGCTCAATTAGACTCATATTTGTGTGAACAATTTTAGTGGAAATTTGCTGTGCAGAAAATATTTGCACTGCCTGTGCTTTTTGTTTAGTTGTTGTCCTGACAGCTTGCCTGAATTATAGTCCTACAACTGCTTTTTGTGGTTGCTTTGATGCATTTTGTCAACACAAGATGCATGTCCTTTCTGGTTCATTGCAATTAGCGACTTTCTTTGCTAAGAGCAGGTTGCTGACTGTTCATACACTCTCTGGTCTTCACAAAATAAGCACATTACAATCCCCAGCTGCTGGGGGAAAAGCAGCAATCACGGCCAAGACGGTGGAAACATGCCACTGGGAGCATCCCAAAGAAAAACATACACTACCTCTCAAATTCACAATAGCCGTGTGTGATTTCAGAAAATACAGCTCAGGGACAGTCACATTTTATTAACATAATGCAAAGCAGTTAAGTCATTTTACTGTGGCTTTGTGTCGCAATATGATGAAATACTCTCTTCTGTTGATTTGACTTTTGCTACAGTTAAAAGCAACAACCACAGCTATATATTCTCCTTTGTTTTACAGAGCGACGTATTCACACACACATTTAACGGTGACACAATTTCCATGCGAGGTGCCCGACTGGCTTGAGGAGGGACTTGAGGTTCGGCGTCATGTCCAAGGACACTTCATCCAACACCGGACATTAAACCGCCAGTCCTACAATTAGGAACAAAAACCTGCTCTAACACCTGAACACCAAGAATTATAAATTCTTGTGTTGGACAAAAAAGGAAGTGCATTGTCTCACAAACTTTACCAACCTCCTCCCAACCCACCTTCCTCAAAACCCTTCCAACATCTCAACATACATGTATCTCACATGGTCATTTTAGCTGTCTTTGCCTGTAGATTATTACTGATCCACATGCTTAATTTTTAATTCACTGGGAGCTAATTACCAGTGTGTAGATAGTTTTCCTAATAAAATTCAATAGGCATGATTTTTGATTTATTTATTTAATACCACAGACTCTGAAAAAAATTGAGTATTCACAAAGTCTCACCGTGTTATCCTGAGCAGCAGTGATGGAGGAGTGTGTAAATGCTGTCAGTGAAGTAATTGCTAATCAGTGGTCCTGTCCTTAATGAAACAAATTTAGCACAAACAACTGTCATTCAATCCAAACATAATGAACTTTCTTCGTGAGGTTTGAAGTCTTATTTGAAAACCAGACTGGACAAATGGTTGTGTTACAAATATTTCTTACACCACTAATTATCATAGAAAGTAATAAGTCTTCGAAACTGATATGTAAATTGCTGTGTGCTCATTATTACTTGTCAAGCAATTATAAATGCAGGAAGCTCATCTATGCCCTGTAGAAAATCTGACACACATTTCTCCAGTCCAGCTTTTTGTAAATTCAATGAGCCAGCCCTTTAATGTTGTCCTTTATGAGGACGCACTGTAGCTAGTTAGCTCTGTTGCAGGGACTCAGAGGGCATCAGTGCTTGGAGACAGCATTTGCGTTTTTTCTTATTGATGCATCAAAAAAACTCCAATCGATTCAAAAACAGATTTACATTCACTCAATAATCAAGCTTTAATGGGTTAAACATTCTCCAGGTAATTAGATGCTGAGTGATGTGCACACATTTAAGACAGCAGGATTTCAGGAGGTTAACCTCAGAGTAGACCGTTTTTGCACTGCAATGCTGTTTGATAATCAGCGGATGTTTCCAGAGCTCAACTCCATGAAGGGCAGATCTCTGTGGAAAATGTTCCAATTTGAACAAAAGAACAAAGTACTGGCGAAAAGCAGGAAGAAAAGCTACTCCGCTGTGTAGTAAATTGTGACAGAGGGAGACTCTTAATGTTTATTTTCAGTGTTGCCCTTTTTGAAATTTAAGAGATGATCATCAGAAACATGAGCTGCTATTTACATGACACTCCTGCTGCCAAGTTTACAAAAGTTCTTTCATTTTCAGGTTATGTGCAAAGCGAGGTTCCCGTTCTGGGACCAGAATATATCTATTATGAAATCACAACCTGCGTCTTTTTTTGCAGAGTGGCTCATTCAGATAATAACACTTGGTACTGCTATGACTGAAATGGATGTAGCATTTGTCACACTTTGTATTTGTGTTGCACCTGAGTTTCCTTTGAGGTGTTGAGTACATCAGTGTTCACTGACCTATTATTAGGGGGATGCTACTCTCTAATTTACAGTTTTGATTGGGTGTAATTTCTTGCTGCGGTTTTTCAACATATGTTAAAAGGACAAGGAATTTTATTGTATTTCAAAATTCTCCCAAGTGTATCTTATCCATAGAGCCGAATGTTTACACTGTTGCAGCTCTTAATGATGAGATTTGGGGATTTTCAAAAATAGCAAAGGGATTAAGCACCACCCAAGACAAAGTGTAAAAATTCCTTTTGAAATAATCAGCACTGTCAAAGTTTTTACAACCTTTACTCCTGTTCAGACGTAATCACATTCAGTGTTATGTTTGCAACGGGAGTGTCAGTATTACAACCTACAATAAAGATAGCGATAAAGAAATAGGATGAAACAGCGTCTATCAGTGATGGGATGAAGGCATTGGTGCTTTCATCATGCACTTACATCTACACTGAGACAGACGCTCTACCATTTCCAAGTATACAGGTCTTTGGGTTTAAGAGGCTTTCTTCTCTTTTCTGCCATGCACAACATGAACTAGATCTGGCCACACAGAAATCCTTTTCATCTGAATCTTTCAGCTACATGGAGTAAGTGCTCCTAAAGGACAGAAGTTTGGGTTGAGTACCACTTTAAACTGTCTCTCCATAAGCATTAACACATAAAATTAGGATATTGTGCTGAAGGATTCTTATAGTGTATGTTACCAGGTGGCATCCATTAGTTATAGCACAGTGCAGCACCAACTGATCCATGTAATGACCCTTTATATATTTCCATATGATTTGAGAGTACTTTTGGTAGTCAGGCTTGTCTGTTGGTGTAAAATAAGACCTATGGCACTGTACAGTCTAAACATTCACTTGTGTGCTTGCAGTATTCAGTAGTGAAGGTGTCTGTGGTGTGACAGTTCAATATAAAAAAGGGGAGATAATAAGCATTATGACACTGAAAATATTTTACAAGATCAGTATTTTTTAATTCTGATACAGATTACTGGCCTACTACTGCTTTACTTGTCCTCGACCAAAAACACAGCTCATGTTGAATTTTATGGTGACTTTTTTCCCCCAATATTTATGTCATGTTTATTATTCCATATAGTTATAAAACAGTGTGTAAGCAACTTTATTTTTCATTTTTAGCTTTTCCCTCATATCTCTTCAGAATATACAAACCAAATTAATGTAGCCTATTTTTATAAGATCAGTGCGTTTTTAGCTTGATTCTTGAGGTCAGCTGGTGTCGAGCTTCCCACAGTATTGTTGTCATAGCACTATTTTCAACCACAGCTGGCAGATGTTTACCACAGAAATCCTTTAAAAACCCATTGTAAACTACACATTCAGCACCAAATGTCACACAAAGTTTCTGACTATGTAATGGTCCAACTAGAGAGAGATGACCTTCATGGATAGAGACCAAAACTGAACTAAAAGACTGAATATTGCTGGTGAACAAATGTGGGACTCCAGTTAAATAACAGTGTCACTCCTAGGTGTATAACTAGGCAGCACCTTAACAATATCAACCAAAGCTGAATACTCATCAATACTGTGTTCATAATATGTTTGACTCCAAGTGGCCAGAGAATCAATTACTGCAAATTTAAGGATGAATAAACAATGATAAATTGATCTAAAGGAAAAATACTACACACCATGACGCATACTCCTGCATCCTCCCCATATGCAAGTAACTACCTCGACCATGTCAAGGTCATGGTAGACGTTATCATGAGCATTACTACTGCTTTATGACATTAAACTAATGCATGGCCTCTACAGTCTACTTCAAAATAAAGAAAGAAAATGTGAGTAAATGCATTGAAACCTTCATTTCAGAAATCCTTTGTCCAGTGACATGGTTCAACTGTAGCTCAGTGTTGTACAGGCATCACACAGCTCATCTTCCTCCATTTTTCCATTCATAATGACATTTTGAAACCCCCCTCCCCAAAACGATTAGCAGCTGCTAATTGTTCAAATCAATGATTCCAGAAACACAGTGAGAAAACAAATCAATTATTGTGTAAACACAAGCCTCTGATTTCCAGGAATCAATACATGAGATGTATTACACTGAACATACTCTGCACAGCTCTGATATCCTTTTTCTCTATGGATCACAAAATCAAATGAAGCTCTTTGTCGTTTGTGACCCAGTTACAAAGAAATGTGATCTGACAGTGCTGTGGTCAGGGCATGTCATTTGAACATAGATTAATACTTCAAGCAGTTATATATACACACACACAAGGGTCTTTTTTTTCCCCCGATTTAGTTTTTAAAAATATATATATTTTTTATTTTGCATTTTAGCAGGTTCAGAATAAAATGTCTAACTGCTGTTGTCTACTGTAAATTGCGTGTTGTACACAAGTATCAGCGTGTTTTCAATTGACAGCATCCACCCTGCAGGTCGAGTGTGGGACACAGATGAAAGTGTATTAGATAATCAGACGTTTGACTCAGGAGACGTGCTGCATGATTGTGGCATTAAAGAAAAAGGAGATATTACCTTTTCCAGAGCAAATAAACAGAAATCCATGTTTACCATCTCATCTCTAAAACATATGCTGTTTATTTCCATCTGCTGACAATTTCTTTTAATTTGTATTTGCACCAACCAACAAATGTCCTGTTATTTAAAAGAAACACCTTTTAACTGGTTTTGTACTGTTACTGTTGTAACAGGCAATATATGGTGAATGGAAAATGGCGTGTGTGGCATTGAAGTACAGCACATGTAGTGTCTCCAGCTCTCATGTAAAGGTCAGTTGTGAGCAATGGCCTAATGTGACCGTTTCATACGAACATGTCCACAGAAGATTTTAAATGCAGAACATAAAATATTATAGTAACCTTCTGTATAGTCTGTACAGTCTTCAAATACTTCAAGAAAAAAATAGCAGTCTTTGTGACATTACAACTACATCTGCTGTGTTTCATTTGACTTGTTTTTTAGTATTAGAACCAACTAAACGTCAAAACAAACTCACATTAAACTCCGGTTGGAACAATTATTTGAAAGCGTAAAGCTGCAGATTTCGGCTGCAAATCTTCTTTGGGTTGACAGTACAAGCAACACCTTCAAATTTTCAAAATATTTCTTATCCAATAAAAAATAGAAAAAAAACGTGGACCCAAAATTCAGACTCCCCCCTTCTGGATTTCTCGATTATATCTTTAATTTAGAATATGAAGTGACGACTTGATGAACTCCTCTTTTGCAGTCATTACTCCACCGTCATGCTGTCACTCAAATAAATTGCGGCAGAATTATCCATGATTGCATTTGAAATGCAAAACAAGGCAGGCATGTTTAAGGCAGGAGGGCTGTTGAGTTGCCAGCAGTTTGTAAGGTAATGCAAACTTCATCACAAAGGTCTTATTAGATATTTCTGAACGTACATCTGTATTAAGATGACAGTGCACAGCAGGCAGCCATCCCCTGTATCCGTCTCCTCCTATTAGGACGCATCCAGTAATTTCATTAATTACTTCTCTAAATCACAAGGTTCATGCAGGGGGGCCCGCTGCTCACATTTGATGAATTACATGAAGTGAAGGAAGACACTCTTGTGATTTTTGCCTTCGGTTCAAGTAATTTCTCGCTGTGGTTATCTCGACTGCAGCCAGGGTATGCATGATGTTATTTATCAGAAGCCTGCTACCTGTGATGTCGAGTTCCAAGCAGAACAGCAGGTGATGCAGTTGACACCCTGAAAACTCAGTTGAATCATGCAGTGGAGCAGCTGCCCTTCAGCAATTACAGTTATGAAGCCATAAATCAGAGCTTAATAGGAAAGAGAGTCGAGTGAAGCTGAAAGACATGTGCTACCTCGGTGGAATTGTCTCCTCATGTATATTGCTAGTTAATTTATGAAAAAAGAATTCCTCTGACATATATCTTGCTCTGAATCGGAGCCTCTGAATGTGTCAGAGTAGCCCTCAGATTCGACAGCTTGTAATGGTTGGCATACATTCATAATGCGATCTATGAATTTACAGGTTTGTATATTTGTAATGCATGAATTATTCTTCCAAACAGGTTAATACTCCCTGAGTACTTGCACACCCGAGTTTTAAATTAATTTATTTCACATGTTTTCATCAGCGCGCACAGAATTTCAGGAGAGGTCTTTATCAGGATTGCAGCACACTTTGAAATTAAATGGGCATTATATAGTATCATTACATTAATGATTTAGTCATTTACAGCCTCAGCACTGTGGCTTTGCTGCATGCGCTTTCTTGTAGGGAGTATTTATTACAGCCTTTTGGTTCATTATGGTCTGTAACATTACTGAAATACTGAATCTCATTTCACATTACTCTTAAAATAACAAATTTCTAACCATGGATTTATTTTAAGACAAAACCACACACATGTAAAAGGCCCATTCACATCACTAAGCCTGAAAGAGACAAAATGACCACAGTGCTGCTTTTTGGGGTTATTTTAAAAGTGTTTATAGCCCCTTTACATCTGTTTGTGATCATTTTGTGGTCAGTTTACCACTTTCAGGGGGCTGAGTTTCGAGTAGTAAACTTTATTAACTGCACACAATAAAAATAACACTGTGTTACTATATACTGTGTCGAACATTTAAAGGTCAGTCTTAATCTGTCTTAATAATAATAGGTACTATAATAATGGATCATATCCACAAAACCATCTTGTGAAGATGATGCAAGATAGGTTGAGGGCTGAGGAGGGGGTGCTGGCTCTCCCAGTGCTCCCAGGGGCATCCGGCTGGCTGTGGATGCCTTTTGAGTGGAGGTAGGAATAAACAAAGGTTAATCCTCTTAGACAGGCAGAGGAGAACAGCTCTGGTGTGACAGTCCTCCTGTTCATTCACCAATGCCTTTACTACCTAGAGGCAAAATCTACCTTGTCTCTCCATAAAGGCTAGTTGCTTAAACATGGAAAGACACTTGCTGTCCTGGAGTGAATGGAAATGCAGGGTTGAATTTTGCTATGGAATTCAGACATTATTTCTGCCTCTGTCACAGTCACTTAGAATATATATGCTAGATTTACAGGCATTAAAAATAATGTAGCAAGCCTACCATCACTTTTGTTTTACACTTCCACAACGGTTGGGTATGACTGGCTGAGAGATATCATCCTATACTATGTTTCTAAGCAACAGGATGTTAGCCAAACACACCAATGACACATTCCATAGTTGGGGGGGAGGGAGGTGAGTCACGCTATACTTTGCCAGGTCCTATAAAACATAAAAAGAACAAAAAGGAAGGTGACCACAAGACCTGTTGGAGAAAGGGAAGCACCCTGGACGCGGCCGACACTCAGACCACAGCACCACCCAAGTGCAGTGTGGGCCTTCTTTCTGTCGTGCAGGCAGGACACAACGTAACTGCAGTCACTGCTTGAAAGTGGAAATCAGGCATTGCATCTAGTTGACTAGACAACTTGATGACTACTACAATTCGGCTTTCCTCCCGTGTCTCTGTGACATTCCTGTGGGCTGCAGCAGGCGCTTTTCTGAGCCTAGGTGGCGCTACAGAGCCCATTTTTGCACTAAGGGGTTTGGTTTTAACATTTTATCACATTTTTCACCAGGCCTGATGTGCGTGCCAAATTTGGTGAGTTTTCGAGTATGTTTAGGGGTCAAATTAAGCCTCAAAAAGATGTAAGAAGAAGAAAGACAGAAACGGAGCAATAACAACAGGGCTCTTGCTCCTGCGGCTCAGGCCCTAAAAAGAGTAAGATTGGCAGTGGGCCAACAGAGAGAAAAGAGTTGAATAAGACACGAGGAACCATTGGTCCAACAATGACTGCACTGATATATGGACACAAGGTTGCTGCTTCTTAATTAAATTTTGAAGGTTCTAACCTCCACCCCTGGTCTTTTTGTGTATGTATCATCCACCATGTGCACTGTTTTGAATGGCACTACTTACATTTCCACAATTCAACACAAGGATGTCCTTTGTGTCACGTTAACAATTCCAGTGGGCATGAACATGTGTCTGTTCACTGCACATATATGACAAACACAGTGGTACATTTTATAACTCCTTCTCAAATTGTTTCTATAATTCCCTGTGCTGTTTCTGCAGTGTTAGCATGTTGATGGTTTCTGAAATCTGGGATGTGTATATGAGGTTCATTTGTTTTTCTTATGCTGGGGATGGACTGACCTGGAGTCTGAAGTGTGGTGGAAAAGGCTGATTTTTCAACTTGCTGGGAAGAATTTTTTTCTGAATATTGTGGCTGAACTATACTGCACCTGACACTGGATCGTGGTCTCCTGATTCCTGGTTGGATTGCAGTGTGTGGTGTGTATATTTACAGCTTAAACTATTTTAGGTTATCTGGACATGTCAGCAGCAGATGTAAATTTGGTCTTTACTCTAAATCTGACTTTGCCGTTGTCATAATGTTAGAAAAGCTGCCTCATTACAGATTTGAAGTCGGGCTATAGAGGACCAGAAGGCTGTGCCTGAATGTTGTTTAGTCATCTGTTGTCCGTCAATACACAAGATTACATATTTTGGTAATTGTTTACTTTTCCACAGTTTAATCGGGTCTGTCTGTCTCCTCCATTAGTCCATTCTCATTTTCTGTGGATATTTTTAGATTCATTATGTAATGTCATCGGCCAAACCTTGGCAAGGGCTTGTTAATCATCCATTGGTTTAGTTCTGCATGACTGCCACAAGTAAATATTACATAATGATAATTATCAAACTATTTTCTGGTGATAAATTACAAAAAAAGAAAAAACCTGTTGCCTATCCATCTCATCTAAATGTAAAGGACCTGAAAGTTAAAGCCCTGAGAGGAGTGTTTAGGGGCATCAGGGGAATAGGGATGCTCCTCTCGCTCAACCCTCCAGGGCGACAGGGGCAGGTCAAGGGCTCTGATTGTCAGTGTTTATTAATGGGCCCTGCAGAGGGGAGTGACAGCAGGGTGATCTCTGTGATGATGATGTCTTATTGCTTTCCATGAGCGCCTCAGGTACATACATATTTATGATGTGCTGCCACCTTGACGCCAGCTAGAAATATCTGTTTAACACCCGGCCCAGGCGGATGCTTACCAAAGTACAGCCGGAACAAAACAACCTTTTAGCGCTAATAATGCCTGTGCCACATCCACTTTAACAAACCACAGAATGACTTTCAACTATCATTTATGTTTAAGGAGGCACAAAAATCTGCTGGTGTGCAGTTTGGAAGGAAAAGTGAAAAACGACTTCATGTGACAAAAGAGAAAGCACCCCGACAACAACCTCTAAATCTCTGTGGTACAAGTGTCAGCACTTTATGTTAATCAGATGGCTTTTTGACCACCGATTGAATTAATTTGAACTAATTTGTATGACAGATTGATTTGTGACACTACACGTGTATGTATTAAATATTAACAGCTACCACTTCCCCAGGGACAGATGTGATTTTAAAGGGCAACTCATACGCAGTCATTTAGTTGATTAATATGGGCCTCTCATTTCAAGCATACAGATTTGTTTAACTCACTTATTCATGTCTTCACAGAATACTACTCTCTTTGATCTTCTTCCTGTTTTTCAGTGTTATTCATTCAGGCTGGTACATTCAATAGTTCAGTCCAGGTTACTGTCCGGGCCCGACATTCATTTTCAGCACAAATCAGTCGCCTAATAATGTAGTTAAAGTTTTTTTTTTCCTTTTTTTTTAAACATACAAACAAATACAGGTAAATTTGAAGGGAGCAGTACCTCACAGGTTTTCCACTGCACTACAATACTGCACAAATCTGAAAAGACCACGTAGATTATTTATGTTTTGCTGGACAACCAAATTTGGAGAGATCCTGACAAACATCTCTAGGTCATAACAACAAGAGAATGAGGAGGTGGGGGAAAATGTGTACACTTTGAAGTGAAACAAATGAATTTGGTGCACCTTTACAATAAAATTATTTGGCCAAATGTATGACAAACTTTGAGCTCTTGTAAGTAATTTTGTGCTCTAGTAGTAATATGATTATAAAAACACCAGTTGTGCACATAGTGATGGTGACAACCGAGTCTACCGCCCTGTTTAGCATGTAGCAATACCAGTTGTTCAGGTAGATTAATTTGAGGTCAAATTGCTGTTGAAGCGAGCTCAGACCTGAGGAGGTGCCTTTGCTCTGAAGCCCCACAAATCACTTGGCACTAGATCTCATACTCTGATTTGATGTTTGCAGCACAAGATTTAGGCTTTTAAGTCAAACGGCCTTCATCTTTCCCTCCTCTCTTTTTAAACAAACAGAAAATATCTCTCCTCTTCAAATAAGTTGTAAGATTTATCTAGTGTGCGGTGTGCTGTGATTTGTGATGACAGGAGTTGAATATTACGCTGATACTGTATGGCACTGTAAATCCACCGCCTCATCTCTGCTCCTGCTGTCAAATGTATTCTAAAGTTGTATTTCAGCCATGTCCCCTCAGCACCGAGCTCACTGAATAGAGAAATAATGAGAGCTGTCTAGAGACAATGTCACTATTATTTTAGATCTCCCAAATCTCCCCCTCTCTCTCTGTCTATGTCCATTTTCTTGGAGACTTCTCCTGCACCTCATGTCTACCCCACATTCTCCCTGCGTCTCTGGCTCTGTCCCCTCAAAGCACAGTCACACCACCCACTCCAAGTTGATTCACTTATCTCCCTTCCCCTCCCCTTTTGTAAGCTGCACTGTTGAGACGCTGTGATTTGTGAATATGTGCGAAATGTGCGAATGCATCTTGGAAGTGGGGTTGCAGCCGGTTCATGTGATGGCGCGTTAGAGAAATTAGGTGGCTTAATGACAAAGCCAAGAACATGCCTTGAAGACTGGATGCATCAGGCCATCTGTTTCGATGTTATCCACTCTTCTGTGCCACTGTCACGCAGTGTATCACATATTGAAGTAATCACAGTCACAAGATAAAAATCGCACTTTGAGTCCGCATCTCAAGGTCCTGTACCAAGCAGCAACAATGTACCTGTTAGGCGAGGACAAGCCTTTTGATCTAAGAAGGTGTCATGTAATGATGTTGTTTTAGCAGGTGATATAAAAACACATTGGATTTCATGTAGAGTGTTGCTGGTAATCCCACTACCTGAGGCCTTCCTCTGCATGTACAATATATTACAGAAGGTTAGCTGAACTGTTCTCAAGGTTGATCAGGCAAATCATTTGCAGCACAAATGTTTTGAAGCATAAATTTGGTAATTATTTTTATATCAAGAGTTATTCTGTGGAACATGGACACGGTACAGATTACCTGTATGTTACTGAGCAGTCCTGGTCCTCGAGAGCCCCTGTCCTGCATGTTTTAGATGTTTCTCTCTTCCAACACAGAGAGCAGAGCTTGATGATGAGCTGGTCTTTTGAATCAGGTGTGTTGGAAGAGGGAAACATCTAAATCATGCAGGATAGGGGCTCTCGAGGACCAGGATTAGGCACCCCTGCTCTACACTTATTTATGTTGACCTGGAGCAGAATAAAGATTATTCCTTTCAAGTTGCTTCCCCATCATCTTAAGTGTCACTGGTGAAACAGAATTAATGTGAATACCACATAGGACCAGTCACTGCAGTACTTAATATATTAATTTGATCATCTTTTTGTTTGTTGTTTGTTTGTTTGTTTGTTAGCAGCATTGTGGAAAATCTACTGAACCAATCTTACTTTTCAGCATATATATGGCTTGTACAAACCAGTATACACATGTCATTTTGATCTCGCACAAATCAGGATTTTTCCTTTTTCTGTGCTTGTGAGCATGTGCATGTGACCCTCACCAGCCCTCTATGAGTAGTGAACCCAAATTTTACTGAGAACTAACACCCCCTTCACCTAGTGAAGGACAAAAACCAAACAAAACAGATGACAAAGACAGGACAAGTGGGAACAAAGTGTTGCAGGTTATCTTGTGAGGTTCTTATCGCTCCCCAGTCTAGACAGTCCCAAAAACAAAGCACCGTGTGGTGATGTTGGTCCCAAACACTAGCTCGGCAACCCCTCACAATCCAACGTACAGTACAGGTCAACATGCAGTTGGTGCAGGAGAAAAATATCCCTATCTCTTGTTTTAAGATAATGTTGCTATTCCACCACAAGAGGGCAATGGTGTTCACTCTAAAGCATAAGTAGCTGGATTATACCATGGGGGAGGGTTGTACTCTTTCTAGTGTCTTTTTAGAAAGTAATCACTGATATTCCACTTGCTGTGTTGTTGCACATTATACATTTGTCCTTCCTGACCATGCAAAACTGGAAGTGCAGCTGTCTGTATTTGGGGCACGGATGTTGTTTTAAAGGAGCTGATTACGTAGTCGCCACTAAGCCTTATTGCATTCTCTTATTTGTTTTGCAATGAAGACCATTGGTACTTAAAACCACGTGCAAAGCTGTTGACAGAACACTTCCAACTGCAAACAAGGTTGGTTTGTACTTTTTCTATTATGAATTTTTAATGCACAGAGGTTTCATATTAAAGTCTGAGTGGGAATGTGCAGGCAGGGCCATCGGGGGAAATGCCTGTTGTGCAGTGGAAGCAAACCTGGAAGCTACAAACTTTTTTTATTTATTTTTTAGGCTCATGTGCCAGACATGCAGTTTTTGTTCAAGTAAGTAGGCACCATATTTAAGCAGTGATCCCTAATATATTCTTATTGGAGTTGGAGGGCAGGGTGTGGGAGGGGGTGATGCTTGCTCAGGACTGTAGCAGCTGACCAATCAGAGCACAGTGGACTTTCTCTGGGGGTTGGGCCATAAAGACAGAGAAGTATTAAACTGGACAGTTTCA
>OOFC01033955.1:5293-20316 GCA_900323345.1 Pseudochromis fuscus | reverse complement strand
TCTGCAGGAGAAAGTCAAGTGTCTGTGAGAGTTTAACCCTAAAGACGACGCTGCACCGAGTTTGCTGCACGACGCAGATAAATCGCAGGAAGTCGTTTCGGTGTTTTTAGTTTTGCAGGTGAGTGTTGACGACGTGGCGCGAGGTCAGGTTGGATGTGAGCGCGCTCCCAGACGCCTCTATTGTTGTTCAGTCTGCGGCGGCAGGAAAGTGGAGCCACTCCTGTGCGGCTGTTTTATAACCTATAATAGTCTCCAGATGGTGTTTCTGGTCCTTCCATCATCACAGGAGTGAAAGTTTTTAGATGCCACTTTACATTCCTCTGTCCATTCTTTCTTCTTCTGTGGTCTTATGTAACGCAGTCCAACCACCGAGCAGCTGAACCTATTTTTCAAACCGTGCCTGGCTCGGCTCAGAGGAGGTTTTGGCCTCAGGTGGGTGCATTTATAAGATGGATGGACCCACCCAGGAAAAGTGGAATCTAGAGTTTACTTAACAAATCTGACATTTTATTGGGAATATCGTCTCCTCCCTGATTTTCCAGGTAAAACCTTCTCGACTAAAACGCCCTGAAAGTCCCGAATATCCCTCTCCTGATCTGTTGATAGATAAAAAACCTGAGTCAGCAGTTTACCTCCAGCTGTCAGACAGATGTAGTAAAAAGTACTTTATTTTATTTTTCTGTTTTACACCTCAGACTTTAACTGAACAGATTTAAACTCCTTCAGTTTACACTTCTCTTTCACTTTATTTTCCCTTCTGTAATATTATTATAAACCACATTTCACTGATACTAATATCAGTTCTTATAATTACATGTATTGATATTTATTTTCTTCTGACATGAGCTCGAGGTCGTTTACAAAATCATGAGGGACGTGAACCTGAGAGCTGAAACATTTGTTAATTTTCTAAATATGAAAATGAACAAGTGACTTTTGAGAAGTTAAGTGAAGATAAGTTTCTCTTCAGATGATTTATTATTTGCTGTTTGTATTTTGCAGCAGGTGTTTATTTCAGGTATTTTGCAGGTTTTTTGTGTTGAAGTTTTCTGCTGTTAAACAAAATGATTCAGTTTGATTTCATATTGTAACAAAATCAGCTGAGGTCACATTAAAGACACAACGTTAGTAAAACAAGAACATTTATCACTATTTATTAACACATTTCATTCACAGGAAATCAAAGTGTTTGTGAAGCTGTTGTCAGGAGAATAAGAATCATGTTTGATGATCAGTCGACATTTGTCCTTTTCTTTTAATATTTTCAATTTATTTTCCATTTTCTTTTCTTGCAGTGATGTTTTTACAATGAATATTTTTCACATTTATTTTGAACAAGATCAAAGCATCAGTTCAAACACATTTTCTTCTTTTATGTTTTTGTGAAGAGGAGGCTTCACTCATTGGAAAATAAAACTGTCTCATGTGTGGATGTCCTCTCTCTGCCCCTGCTCATGTTTGTTTGTTTGTTTGTTTGTTGTGTACAGATTGGATACGGCACCACGGAGAACAGCCCCGTGACCTTCTGCGCCTCGCCGCTGGACAACTTGGAGAGGAAGTCGGAGACGGTCGGCTACATCATGGACCACGTGGAGGTGACACGCTTCTCATTGGAAGTTTCAGAAATGACCTAAACCAATCAAACTGCAGCCGTCACCCACATCGACGACTTTACTCAGAGCAGCTGTCAATCATGATGTCATCCACCCGTCATCCATACTTATCAATAACAAAGTGATCAGACAGAAACACTTCAACAAACATGAAAACAAAATGTTGAAGTGATTTTTTTTATTCAACAGTTTGACTTAATCAATCTGCTAAAATTTAAAGGGGCGGGGCTTATTTTATGACCCACACCACAACCAGCCACCAGGGGGCAATGGAGACATTTGAGCTTCTGGGGAAACTGGCGTCTATTGGTTGTTTGCAGCAGGAAGTGACCATATTTGGATATGAAGGGAGGAGTGAGGAGGCGGGGCTGACCCTTGAACCTGAGGACACTGTCCAATGAGGATGAGACTGGAGTTCACCAGTGAATGAGCCTCCAAACCAGCTGTAAATCATTGGAGACCAGAGCTGTCAATCAGACTGACCCCGCCCCTAACTCCTCCCCCCTGACTTTATCTAATGACAGTGAAGATGGAGGGTTGAACACAGCTTTAACCCAGAGTGTCTCCGTCTGTTGTCAGGTGCCTGAAAGCCGGCCTGACGATGGACAACGTCATCGTAGAAGCTTTCCTCGCCAGCCTGTCGAATCGTCTCTACATCTACCAGGAAAACGACAAGTAAGTGGAGCAAGAAACCATCGTCTGTTTCAAATTTAGAAAAACAGAGAGAGTACTTACAGTACCTCCTCTCCTCCAGGGACGCTCACCTGATCCCAGACCACACCATCAGAGCTCTGGGTCACATCGCCGTGGCCTTACGGGACACCCCCCGGGTGATGGAGCCCATCCTGCAGATCCTGCAGCAGAAGTTCTGCCAGCCTCCGTCCCAGCTCGACGTCCTCATCATAGACCAGCTCGGCTGCATGGTCATCACCGGCAACGTGAGTGTTTGTCTCAAATCTGAATCACTTAAACAGAACCCAGGAAGCACTCGGAGCACAAACCTCCATCATGGCATCATCCAGCAGATTTTACAGTTTGTTATTTTTTCATATAATCAGTAAATTATTATCTTTTATGCATAATGTTTATTGTTTTATGTGAAAAGATTGTTCAGTAGTTTTTTTTCTTTGTCAGACAAACAAACAAACCAACAGAAGCAAAAACATAACAGAGAAGAGCAGTTTTCAGATATTTTTAGATTCTCCATTTATTCATTAAAACTGACTGAACTTAACTTTGTTTCTTTTTCTTTTAGCAATACATCTACCAGGAGGTGTGGAACCTGTTCCAGCAGATCAGCGTCAAAGCCAGCTCCATGGTCTACTCCACCAAAGACTACAAGGACCACGGATACAGGTGAGGACAGGACCACAGTGGTCTTCAACACCAGGAGCAGGGCTGGTTCCTCCTGGTCTCACTTCCTGCTGTTGTTTAGTTTAAGTGACGACCAGTCTTTGGTTTGTGGTCGGTTTCCAAAGTTGATATGAAACTTATTTGAGGTTTCAACAGTCTGAATATGAAGTGGAGACGATGTCTCTGAGAATAAAGTTTCCTCTTTTTGGTTTCCTGGACACTTTTCTACTGAGTGACACGTTTTACTAGCAGAAACACTTTAACAGAAAAATGGCTTTATTACAGGTAGCAAGTTTAAAATTCATAATAAAGACAGTTTTAACTAAATCATACATGACTAAAACTTCACTTAATGTTCAAGAACTCAGCATCAGATACATTTTCATTCTTATAATAATCACTGATGCTCTGTGACGTTCATGTGTTGGACTGATGGATGAGACTCGGTCCAGGTTGTGGCTGCAGGATTTCATCCAATTAAAACTGGTGTTGGATTCAGACGCTGTGATGACGTCCGGGGGCGTGGCCAATATCAACAAATAAACTCTGGTCAGTGTCGAACCAGGGAGATAAATGAAACACAGTGTCTGTTGATATTTCACAATAAAAGCCTGGTTAGTAAATGAAGGGTTATTGTCCCCTGAAACACTCATAGAGATCTTTTATTTTGAAACGCTTCCAGGAAGTAGAGTTTGTATCTTTTCCCACTTGTATTGAAACCAAACTTCATCGTATCTCTTGAACAAGAGCAGGTGTTGAGATAAAACTTTAAGTAAAGTCCTGATCATGAACCTGGAAACCTGTGATCACCTGTTGGTTCCTCCTGGACTAACGCTCCTCGTCCCCGGTGCAGACACTGCTCTCTGGCCGTGATCAACGCTCTGGGGAACATCGCTGCAAACCTCCAGGCCGAGCAGATGGTCGACGAGCTGCTGGTCAACCTGCTGGAGCTGTTCGTTCAGCTCGGGTTGGAGGGGAAGAGGGCGAGCGAGAGGGCGTCGGACAAGGGGCCGGCTCTGAAGGTAGACCGCACACACACACACATACACACACACCCACCTACCTTCCTTAGCCCCTCCCCCAAACCTCAACCATCACAGCTAAATGCCCAACTTACTTTATGTTCTCCTGAGGTCCATAAATGCCTGAGATCACCTGCCAACACACTCTGACTCTGTGTGTGGAGCCAGCAGCAGTTTACTGAGGCCTGCTGGGAGAAGGACACTGTTAGTTTCCTCCACTTCCTCTTGTAATTGAGCGAGCTGGTTGGTGTAACACATGTCAGGGATTTGATCACATTTATTTTAGCTCTAGGATCACGACCAAAATCTGATGTTTTTGTTGATTTGGATCCAGATCTGCTTTTTTTAGCTCAAAGATTTGATGTCATCTGCAGCTGCATCATGAGATGGTTAATTCCCTCCTCTCTCCTCAGGCGTCGAGCAGCGCTGGGAACCTCGGTGTCCTGATTCCTGTTATTGCAGTGGTGAGTGAAGTGGAGATGTTCAGCTTCTGTCTCAGTGTTTTCTTTAGTCATTTATTTGACACAGGATCCTCTGAAAGAAGATCCATCTCACCACCGTTAACCCACCTCATTAACCACAGAGGTCCCGCCTCTCCTCTCTCTATCAGCTCACTAAAAGGTTGCCACCAATTAAGGAAGCGAAGCCTCGACTGCAGAAGCTCTTCAGAGACTTCTGGCTCTACTCCGTGGTCATGGGATTTGCTGTGGAGGGTTCAGGTAGTCCGCTCGCTGCTGACTTTTTTATTAAGGTGAAACATCAGACTGCAGTTACACTACAACCTCTGCAGCTCTTCATCTGTTGTTGTTCAGGTCTGTGGCCGGAGGAGTGGTACGAGGGCGTCTGTGAAATCGCCACCAAATCACCGCTGCTCACGTTTCCCAGTGGAGAACCTTTACGCTCGGAGCTGCAGTACAACTCTGCTCTGAAGAACGACACCGTCACTCCGGTATGATACACATATATACAAATACACACATACTGAGGGTCCCACAGGTCCTGGAAAACCTGGAATTTCTTACACCCGTTTTTCATCCATCCATCCATCTTCTTCCTCTTATCCGGGGTCGGGTCGCGGGGGCAGCATCCTAAGCAGGAAGCCCAGACTTCCCTCTCCCCGGCCACTTCATCCAGCTCTTCCCGGGGGATCCCGAGGCATTCCCAGGCCAGCCAAGAGACATAGTCCCTGCAGCATGTCCTGGGTCTTCCCCGGGGCCTCCTTCGTCGGGACATGCCCTGAACACCTCACCTGGGAGGTGTTCAGGAGGCATCCTGATTAGATGCCCAAGCCACCTCATCTGGCTCTTCTCAACGCAGAGGAGCAGTGACTTTCTCACCCTGTCTCTAAGGGAGAGCCCGGCCACCCTACGGAGGAAGCTCATTTCGGCCGCTTGTAGATCTTGATCTTGTTCTTTCGGTCACTACCCAAAGCTCGTGACCATAGGTGAGGGTGGGAAAGAAGATCGACCGGTAAATCGAGAGTTTTGCCTTTCGGCTCAGCTCCCTCTTCACCACAACTGATCGGACACCGCACCGATCCGCTTGTCAATCTCACGCTCCATCCTTCCCTCACTCGTGAACAAGACCCCGAGGTACTTGAACTCTTCCACTTGGGGCAAGATCTCCTCCCCGATCCGGAGAGGGCACTCCACCCATTTTTCAGTCCAGAAAAAGTAATAAAATGTACCAAAAACCACTGATTTGTCCTCTCAAACATTTTAACATTGTCATCTTTTATTAATTAACTTCAGGGTTTGTCTCACGTGTTTGAGACTCAGTCCATCAAACTAGCCACGCCCCTACAGCTGGTTTGGAGGCTCATTCACTGGTGAACTCCAGCCTCATCCTCATTGGACAGTGTCCTCAGGTTCAAGGGTCAGACCCGCCTCCTCACTCCTCCCTTCAGATCCAAATATGGTCACTTCCTGCTCCAAACACCAACATGGCAGATGCTTCCTTCCGTGTCACATGACAAGTCTTGAAGAGCAGGAACCCCGGTGCTGTGTCGTGCTCACACTGACGGCCATCTTTGATTTCCAGGCGGAGCTGAACGACCTGCGCAGCACCATCATCAACCTGCTGGACCCGCCTCCCGAGGTCGCTGCTCTCATCAACAAGCTGGACTTCGCCATGTCCACGTATCTACTGTCTGTTTACCGGCTGGAGTACATGAGGTGATGTCCACACAGCACACACTGTGTTTCCACTGTGCAGTGATGACTCAGCGTAACCTTGGTTCCTGTCGTCTGCAGGATGCTGCACTCGCTGGACTCGGACCGTTTCCAGGTCATGTTCCGATACTTCGAGGACAGAGCCATACAGAAGGATAAATCTGGTGAGCTGAGCCACACTGAAGGTTTCCTTCATCTGTTGCTCGTTTGTTTGAAGACGTTCATGTTTAACATGTCATCGCAGGTATGATGCAGTGTGTGATCGCCGTTAGCGACAAGGTGTTTGAGGTCTTCCTGCAAATGATGGCTGAAAAAGTGAGTGAGAGGATTTTACTGAAGACCTTGCATCATGTTCACAGTTTTCTTTTAAACAGAAAACATTATTTGCTGCTTAGATTTCAAGAGTATGTGCAATATATGTGTTTGAAGGTGGAAAAAAAAACAGAAATAGCCTCAGATCTGTAGCTGCTGTGCTGAGAATCAGGATTTTTAACTCGACACTTTTCTATGTTAGTGAATGGAAACAATGTGAGATGTACCAGATCCAAACAGTGAAGAAACCTTCAGCTCTGTACTTCATACAGATAAACATGAGCTGCTAACAGGAAGCAACATGTTAAACAAACTTGTACAGAATAAATAAAACAACAGCAGCCACATGGACATAAAGAGTCACTGCATGAACAACAAACACAACAACACAACTCAATTACAAATAAAAGTAATTTGATTTCAATTTGATTCATCGAACATTATTCACTTTACACAGTATCAGTGGATCCATGAAGCTTTGTCCTAATTTCTCTCGTTGACCTAAATATAATTTGTAATATTCACATTTTTTTGTTTCTTTATTAATATTTAACAGTTTACTCTCAGGCTTAAACAGATTTCATGTGTGGGAATCAGCAGCTGGACTCATATACATCTGTATTGATTAATTATAATACGAAACAGTGGAGCTGCTTTGCTTTAGGCTTTGTTAATTTATCCAAGTGTGTTTTAATCAGTGTTTAAACAGTGACTCAGTTATTAATAACATGGAGGTCCACAGTAAAAGTTTTTTCACAACATCATCTAATTCTTTATCATAAACTGTCATTTCTTGTGTTTGTTGTTGCACCACTCACAGACATTAATGTTTTGATTTATCATTAAAAATCATGAAATGTTCTGTTTTCAGCCCAAAACCAAAGCCCACGAGGAGGAGCTGGAGCGCCACGCCCAGTTCCTGCTCGTCAACTTCAACCACATCCACAAGAGGATCCGCAGAGTGGCCGACAAATACCTGTCGGGCCTGGCTGAAACGTGAGCGCGCGTCCATCACGCTGCCGCTGTAAACACTCCTCTGTGAACATGCAGGATCATAACCTGCTGCACGTCTCTCCTCAGCTTCCCTCACCTGCTGTGGAGTGGACGTGTGCTGAAGACCATGCTGGACATCCTGCAGACGCTGTCCCTGTCCCTCAGCGCTGTGAGTGATCATTACCCATCTGTCTGTCTTCATACTGGAGGGCAGGGGCTTCAGACTCATTTTGATTCAGGAGGATGAAGCAGCAGAATAATAACTTAATAACTTGCTTATTTGACTTATTTGTTTGTTTTAATTTGATTGATTGCACCTTATTCACCAATTACTTGACTTTATGCTTTCATTTTATTGCCTTCACTGCACATTTCTTTCTGTGTAAAGCACTTTGTAACTGTTGTTTTGAAACTGTTTTGTTATTATTAATGAAGAAATGTATCCTCCTGCTTTGTAAAAGTATAAAATTGATACATAAAAGATACGTCAAAGTTGTGGCAAATTGCAGTTAAAGTCTTTGACCCCCGAGCTGTATATTTGACCCCTCCTCCTTTTGGTTGTCATGGTGATGTTTCTGATTTCCTTCAGGACATTCACAAAGACCAGCCTTACTACGACATCCCCGACACACCGTACAGGATCACCGTCCCGGACACATATGAAGCTCGAGAGGTGATGTTGCTTTATCCATTAATTACCACATGAACTTTAATGTTTTAAACATGTCACATGAAGAATAATAATGTGTTGCTGTTTGTTACAGAGCATAGTGAAGGACTTTGCTGCCCGCTGTGGAGAGATCCTGAAAGAGGCCATGAAGTGGGCTCCGTCCGTCACCAAGTCCCACCTCCAGGTCTGACTTCCTGTGAACCTCCACATCCTGAGCACACAGGAGGAAACACATTGTTTTTATTTTGTGTTCATGGTGTGTTTGTGTGCTGCTGTTTTTCAGGAGTACCTGAACAAACATCAGAACTGGGTGTCGGGTCTGTCCCAGCACACGGGCCTCGCCATGGCAACAGAAAGCATCCTGCACTTTGCTGGTTACAACAGACAGAGCACCACACTCGGGGTGAGTGTTCACACTTCATGCAGGTTAAAATGTACTAGTTCACACCTGACTGAAGACTTTTAACACCAAAGAAAGACTTTTACTTTGACAACAAGACGTTTACCTTAAAGTTCAGGCCATTCTTACTAAAATAAAGACCCTCAGTATAGATGCTTACTACCAACGTAAAGACTTTTCCCGCCAAAATAAAGACCTATACCACCAAAATAATAGCGTACCATCATAATGAAAACTTTTACCACCAGAATAAAGACCTTTACCTCCAAAATAAAAGCCTTTTCTGCCTTATTGCCAAACTCATTTTCAGCCAATTGATCCATTTATTTGCTGGTATTTTTTTTCCAATTAGATCAAATTATTTTTGTCTGTAAAACATTGAAACATTCAGAAAACACTTTCCTGGAGCCCACATTGATTATAATGAATTCCTGAGCTTCACTTGTCTTTTTATTTCCCTGTGATGTCCAGTCCACTCAGCTGACGGAGCGTCCGGCCTGTGTGAAGAAGGACTACTCCAACTTCATGGCCTCCCTCAACCTCAGGAACAGATACGCTGGAGAGGTGAAGTCACACTGAAGGTTACAGCGTGTGCCTCACACACGGCTCTGTAGCTCCTCCTCCTAACTCACTACCTTCAAAATGTACTGTTCAGTTGTTTTCCTGCTCTGATGGATTCTGGGTGATTGGCTGTGTTGTCAGTGAAAGTGAGAGATCAAAGGGAAACATTGTTGCAACACAAGTACATATGTAACATGTCAGAAAATATTCTGCATGGAGTTGGAAATGTGGCTGCTCATGATCCAGAGAAGAAGAGGCACTTTGAAGACGATGTATTTTGATACAAAGTAACAACAAAAATATGACTAAAAGAAACATGGCTGCTGATGAAGAAGAGCAGATGTTATTCAAACTTGGAGCCAGAACACGATGCAGTTGAATGTCATGAACATGTGTCTGCAGGTGTCCGGTATGATCCACTTCGCCCAGGCGGTCCGGGGTCAGTCCGACCTGAACCGGCTGATGATCAAACAGATGGGAGAGGCTTTGGACTCAGGTCAGCCGGAGGCCTTCACCGAGGCCATGTTCAAACTGGCTGCTCTGCTCATCAGCACCAAAGGTTTCCCTTCATCCTCTGAGCTGTTGTTGGTGACGGTTTGTACTAAACGCTCCGGTTTTGTGGTGTGACTCCTGTTTTTGGGTCTCCAGACTGCGACCCTCAGCTCCTGCACCACCTCTGCTGGTCTCCTCTCAAGATGTTCACAGAGCATGGGATAGAAACGGCCATCGCCTGCTGGGAGTGGCTGCTGGCAGCTCGAGTAGGAGTGGAAGTACCGGTACAGAAATCTGTTTTTCCTTCATCTGTGTCTTTGTCAGTGTTAGAGGTGTGACAGTTCATGTCATCACAGAGAGAGATCCAGGGTAAAGAAACTAAAAGTGAGTTTTAATAACTGAAGCTGAAGCTGGCAAACACATCCCAGGAGCAACATCAGCAGTCCAGAAAATATCTAAAGCATCAGAGTCTCGTCAGTGTTGCCTTACAAGGCTCTATAGCGCCTACTAGAGGGGAGGAGCGTGAACAGTTGGTGTCATGTTACCACTGAGAATAAGCTCAGTAACCAGAGAAGTGGATGTGTGTCCATGAGACAACAGATCCTCGTGTCCTCGCTCCCTGGATAAAAACTGAGACCTGAACCCTGTCCAAACATTTATGTCCAATGCTGACTTCCTGTCTCCTGTCTCCTCTGGGTGCTCAGTTCATGCGAGAGATGGCGGGAGCGTGGCAGATGACGGTGGAGCTGAAGATGGGTTTGTTCTCGGACACTCAGGTGGAGGCTGATCCTCTGGCTGCGTCGGAGGAGAGTCAGCCCATCCCCTGCCCCCCAGATGTTACACCGCACCACATCTGGATCGAGGTCAGATCCACCGTCACTCTGAGGACGTACCTCTCCTCCTCCGTTCTTCTTCTCACCTCTCCTTGTTTGTTCCTCCAGTTTCTGGTCCAGAGATTTGAGATAGCAAAGTATTCCAGCGCGGATCAGGTGGAGATCTTCTGCAGTCTGATGCAGCGCTCGCTGTCTCTGAATGTGGGCGGGGCCAAGAGCAGCCTCAACCGCCACGTAGCCGCCATTGGACCTCGTTTCAGGTACAGAAAGTTCAAGGAAGTTCTTCCTCTCCATCCTCACACTAAGCTGAATTAAAACTTAAGGAAGTAAAATGTAATAAAAGAGCTGAGCTGTTTATAAAGAATAATGTAAACTGGTCTGTTTGTCTCTGATGTGTAGGCTGCTGACCATGGGTCTGGCTCTGCTGCACTCGGACGTCGTCACCAATGCGACTGTAAGAAACGTTCTCCGAGAGAAGATCTATTCTACCGCCTTCGATTACTTCAGGTACCAACACACACTCTGAACCACACACACACACTCCCCTCCAGCTGAATCCAAGACTTTAACATTAAAACGTTTACACCAAAATACAGATTTTTGTATGTATTACCAAAATAAAGGTTTTTACCAAGACTTTCTTTCCAACAAAAACAAAACCATTAATACCAAAATTGACTTTGAATACAAAATAAAAGCCCTTACTACCAAATTAAAAGCCCTACTACCAAAACAAAAATTATTTATTGCCAAAATAAAGGTTTTTATCACAAGAAATCTTTCTTTACCACCAACATAGAAACTAAACTACTAAAATAAAGACTTTTACCACCAAAATAAAAGCACTAACTTTTGTCTTTAAAATGTCCAAACAATTTAAAAATGCATAGACTTTGAATTCACAATGACAGAAAATATACATGAGCACCAGTTCCTGATGTAAAAGTATAAATCCTCCAACGACTGTGACCTACAGTGATGAACTCAGGAAGTGAACAAATCAACAAAATAAAACCACCGTTTATAAAACACATCGCTGACTCAGCTTTCTGTGTTTCCAGCGTGTCTCCGAAGTTCCCGACTCAGGGCGACAAGCGTCTCCGCGAGGACATCAGCATCATGATCCGTTTCTACGCCAACATCCTGTCCGACAAGAAGTACCTGGCCGCGTGCCACCTGGTCCCACCCGGTGAGCTTGGTACTACCCCAGCCCCGAGCACTCTCTCTGCGGGGATATTCGGATCGCTTATCGTGTCCAGCACTTCTCCGATATCTATCTTAAGTAAGCCTAAAGCGGTGGAGCTGGGACTGCACTGCAGCAGGGGCATGCTTTACGCCGGTCAAATTTGACGCTGCTTATCCTCACAGCGCTCCCGGTGCATCCTCGTGTCCGTCGATGACATCATTTTTATTTTTTTGCACCAAAACTTTCTGGATTTTTTGCCTCTTATTTTAACTTTCATTTTCTATTTTGTCCACTTTATATTTTTTGATTCTTTTTTGATCTTTAGCAGCTGTGAGGAAAAGCGCAAATTTGTCAGCTGCGTCAAGATGCATGATTCTTCATCACGTCAGCCCACTAATCCGCCCTCCTCTTCCTCGACCGATCAATTTGGCAACAAAGGAAGAAACCACGAACTGAGACGTGTGCTCTTCTTCCACCCCAGAACAATCCTCTCTCTCCTCTTCATTCCCGACGACCCCCGAGAAAAGACATTCAGTCTCATTTTCATGCACATCGAGCCGCTTCAGGTAGACGAGTCCTCAAAGCGCAGATCCTGGATCAGATCAGCCACATCTGATGCAGTATGAGTGGTTCGAGGCAGCTCCTACCAACATGTCCGCTGCTTTCAAATGCATGACATCATCACGACAGCAGACGACGAAGTTCATCCCGCTCATCATCGACCATGTTATTGATGTTTCTCACAAGTTGAAGTGTTGACTCAGGATAACGTCACATGTGTCGTAGCTGCTGTAGTTTTGTCTGTACTGAATCTGTCTGTGTGTGAACAGATAATCAGGACGCCTCCTTGAACAGCCTGTCCGTGATGAACGCCGCCGACCTCAGGAGCAACATGGACTCCAGCTCTCGCTCCCAGCAGAGCGGCCAGGGATGGATCAACACCTACCCGCTGTCGAGCGGCGTGTCCACAGCGTCCAAGAAATCAGGTAGAGTCAACACGTGGACATGAACCCAGGGTTTTTTTAGAGCCGGCATCTAGTGGCCATCGGTGGTATTGCACTTTGGTTTCACTTTGTCCATCTATGCACTGACGTTAGCGAGCGTTCAGGAACCAGGCAGAAAAACAGGCAAGCTAACGTTAATGTTAGCAGTCTGATCAAACAATAACATTTAGCTGGCGAGCGAGCTAACACAGGAAGTCCTGGGACAGATAATCAGACTCTTAATTCCTCTTGTGGATCGTTCTTTGTGGCTTTGGCTGAATGTTTGGGCTTGTTGTACCTAAAGGTTTTATGCTGCTTCAGAGGTGACTCTCACACTCTGGCTGAGGTTGTTGAAGTCTTTTTTATTTAACCTTTATTTATCCAGGTGGGACAGTTGAGAACCAATTCTAATTTGCAACTGTGACCTGGCCAAGTCACGGTAAATATCCTGGAAAATAATCTCAGGAAAAGAGTGGACCCTGGTGCAGCGGTCTCCAACCTTTTTTGCACCACGGACCGGTTTAATGTCTGCATTATTTTCACAGACCTGCCTTCAAGATGTGGCAGATGAACACAGTAAAAATAAAATAACATGACCTGCATGAAAATCAATGTTAATTTGGTCTTTTCCCCTTTGCAAAGAAGCTCTCCAAAGATGTTTTGGCTTTTTTTATGATAACGTATCTAATGCATTATACATGATACATCATATCATGTGACCGAGACAAGCGAATTGCCACAGGTGAAAGTTAAGTGAGAGAATCTGGTCGGTTTTCAAAATAAAACGTCTTTCAGTTTCTAATAATCAGTACAACAGAAATTCTATAAATTATTTATCCATTCTGTGCAGCTGGGAACAAATGACAGACTGGTACTGGTCCTGGTGTTTGAGGAGCACTGATCTGATGTATCCTCACACACTAACATCGGTTTGACTTGTTTCTTTTCTAGGAACGTCCAAGAAGAGCAACAGAGGAACACAGCTTCACAAATACTACATGAAACGCAGAACTCTGCTGCTGGCCTTACTGGTGAGTGAGTTTAACTCTGCTCAGGATCAACCTCGTCTTCATGCTCTGACTCCTCCTCCTCCTCCTCCTCCTCCTTCTCCTCCTGTCTTTTCCAGGCCAGTGAGATCGAGCGGCTGACGACGTGGTACAACCCGCTGTCCACTCAGGAGCTGGCCATCGCCACGGAGCAGTCGGTGGAAACCAGCATCGCCAACTGGAGGTCCAAGTACATCAGTCTGACGGAGAAACAGTGGAAGGACAACGTCAACCTGGCCTGGAGCATCGCACCTTACCTGGCCATGCAGCTGCCAACCAGGTGTGGACACGGTCTCTGTTCGTCTGGAGAATATGATTTATTTATTGTATTGATTGAACTTTTATTTAACCAGGTAGGTCGGTGGAGAATCGAGCCAAAATATCCCAGAAGTAGCACAGTACAATACATTGTTTCTCACTTCACTACATTATTTAAACCAAATGATTCATTTGTCAGGATTTTGTTTAAATTTAAATTTGTTTCCAGGTTTAAAAACGATGCGATTGTTGCTGAGGTGACTCGCCTGGTGCGACTGGACCCCGGCGCCGTCAGTGACGTACCTGAGGCCGTGAAGGTGAAACCACTTCATCTGAGGAAGATGATCTTTATGAATCTGCCTTTTTTCTGCATGTGACTAAATGTCATCTCCTCCCCTCAGTTCCTGGTGACGTGGCACACCATCGACGCCGACTCTCCGGAGCTGAGTCACATCCTGTGCTGGGCTCCCGCCGACCCTCCCACCGGCCTGTCGTACTTCAGCAGCATGTACCCTCCTCATCCTCTCACCGCTCAGTACGGGGTCAAAGTGCTGCGCTCCTTTCCTCCGGTACGTCACACCAGAGGATTTTTACCTTCAGCTCAGAGGAGAAATTATTCTTCAGTTCTGTAACAGCAGCAGCAGAATAACACTTCTCTCTCCTCAGGACGCCATCTTGTTCTACATCCCTCAGATTGTTCAGGCTCTCCGATACGATAAGGTACGACACAAGTTGATGATGAGTTAATGTGACAAAAGGATCAACAGCCAATCAGAGAGATGGATGGTCAGTCATCACGTTCTGACTGTATATAGATGGTTGTGGTCATGTTGGGTTGTTGGACTCAGAAGTGACCATATTTGGATATAAAGGAAGGAGTGAGGAGGCGGGTCTAACCACTGAACTCGTGCACACTGTCCAATGAGTTTAAAGCTCAACTATCAAACTACCCCCGCCCCTAACTCCTCCCCTTCTCTCAGCCTAATATCTTCTTAATGATGAATGATTTTCAGATGGACCAGCTGTCAATCAGACTAGCCCCGCCCCTAACTCCTCCCCCCAGATCTCTGAGAAGAAGAGTTGACTTTATCTGATGACATCAGAATGACTTGTGGAAAAATGTATTGATG